>CM061131.1:53203982-53328990 GCA_030789695.1 Scilla litardierei | reverse complement strand
ACCACCGCCCTCCGGCCGTCTCCACCGGGACCTCTCTCCGCTCCTAATTTTCCCTCAGGAGTCTTTCGCGTTCGGCGGTGAGGAAGCGGAGTTGCCGACGAACGGCTTCGTCATCCGGACAATCGGGAGAGGGATGTTGACGAGGAGGACTTCGCCCCCATGGTGGAGACTTGGCAAGCGGCGGGCCGCGCCCATCCAGGTGTCGTCGACCCGTCGCCGACACCTCCGGGATCCCCCGGTTCTCTTCGTTCTCCCTCCGGAGCCTTTCGCGTTCCGCGACAATGAAGCGGAGCTGACGTCGGACGGTCTCGTCGTCCAGATAGGCCTTCCGGGCGGTCTCGGCCGTCCCACCCAATTGCCTTTGCGCGGCGGCCGCCTCCTCCCAGCGTCTCCGCAGCCGCGCGACCTCCATTTCCTCCTCCAGGAGCTTCCGCTGGGCCGCAATCTCCTTGGCGAGCCCCTGGTCTCCCCCCTCATCCTCGAACTGAGGGTGAAGATTCTGTCTCACGTTCGGGGGGCTCAAAGGGGCCGGGAGGTGCTTTCGTCCCTGTTGCTGCGAAGCCCGCCATCACCTTAGTGAAGGCCTCGAAACTTTGTTGTACCGCACGGGCCGAGGCCTGGATTGTCTCGACCTCTATCCCAAGAGGAGGGTCAGTCGCATGAGTCATTGGTTGAGAGTGTGGTTCTTGATCCATGGGATCCTTGCCGTGATCAGGGTTTCGGGTGATTGGTATGGGATCTGACATGGGTGAGACCCTTCGTTCCCACAGACGGCGCCAATTGATGCGGGGTAGAACTCGCGTACAATGAATTTGTATTAGGGGGAACCAAGGGCACGGTGGTTATGTTAATGGAGGGATTAGGGTAGGCTATTTGACAGGTGATTAGAGGGGTGATGAGGCTAAGCTTGTCGTTGGAGCAGACCACGGAGTCGAATCCCACAGGATGCGGTTGAGGAAGATCGGACTGTGTGAGCTGAAGGCGAACACAAGCCGGGGGACGAGCTATCCTGCGCAATGAGCAACTCGTCAGAAAGGCCGGGTTGGGGTCCAACCCTTAGAATCTCCGATGCCTAAGTCAGTAATAGGACTTAAAGCGGGGGCTAGGCACGCAGGTCGGACTAAGGGTGAGTCGACCGTACGTGACGAGCTATGAGTGGGAGAACAAAGATATGGACGACATCTGCTCTCGTGTGTGAATAATGGGATTGAGAGTAAATTTGACAACATCCTCACAGTAAGGAGTGAAGGGGTATTTATACCTGATGAGAGGCGGTCAGATGGGACTGACCTGGCATGCTGACTCGACGTGCTGAGCTGGCCATGTTGTCAGCGGAAGCTTCGGACGAGGATGTCAGGAACAGGAGTGCCAGCCACCCTTTTGTCAGACGGCGCAGCGGTCAGGGGCGCTTTTGTCAGGGTGTCAGGGCCGAAAGTATTAAGTGTCAGGGGGCGCGGCAGCCAGGGGGTGCTTTGTCAGGCGGTTGGGCGACGTTAGTATCAGTTATATCCTTTACTAGGTTGTTTGTCGTGTCCGATGAGCCAAGGGTCCGATGGAGCGCCTCCCAGTGGCAGGGCCCCCTGACAATCCTCTGGGCCGACCTGGACAGCGGACGTGCGACCTGGCCGCGCCCTCTCGGGCAGGGATCCTGGATCGCCTCGAACGCACCGTTCCCTGCGAACCGAGCGCAAGCGGTTAAGCGCCTCTGTCAGGGGGGCAAGGCGAGGTGCGCACATTTCCCTGCCGTCCGGGGTTTTCGAGCCGGGTGGCGCTCTACAAGCCTCTAAAGCTCAGGCGTGAGACGCCCCGTCATTGGGCGGGCCATCCGTTCGGGAGGGGCGTGCCTAAGGTGCATTTCGGTAGTTCATGGCGGAAGGTCGGACTATCACGATCTTCAGGTCGTAACACGGCTCTACAAACTATAAACAACAGGTAGAAAGGAGATTACGACCCTCTAACCCTTTCCCTGAAATTACCTTGATTTTATCAAAGCTTAAGAGCCAACATACAATATAAAACACTTAACTATAGTGACAGTTTTATTGGGTTAATATTTATACGCCTTAACATTCTTAAAGCAAGGATATGGTGTCTTGTCAGAAGAAAAAAATAAGGGAACCCCGAAAAATATTCAGAAGTCAAACATGACCCAATTTGGTTAATATTTATACGCCTTAACATTCTTAAAGCAAGGATATGGTGTCTTGTCAAAAGAAAAAAATAAGGGAACCCCGAAAAATATTCAGAAGTCAAACATGACCCAATTTAAATACCGCCAAGTAGCCCATTGCTATTAGCCATAATAGTACCCATACAATGTTGCTTTGATCGGGTCATTATGCCCTTGTAATACCAAGGATCGGACCAAACCCAACCTATTTATGACCCATACACCATCATGGCGGACATAAACCTTCTAGTTTGCCCACTATTAGTGTTGGGTTAGCAGGTCAGGCCAAATTTGCCACCCTTACCTATGCCATCTATGATCCCTAACCGATCCATAGAAAAATTAGATCTTTTTCCTATTAAAAAGACAAATTTATTTTCTCTTTAGTGCCGCATGTCAAAAATTCTCCAGCACTTAGAGATATGAATAGAACCAAGTAGGTACGTACGCCTATTTAAAACACCAAATCCACATCAATGCAACAAGGTTAAAAAGAAATACAGCATAATAAGGGATACATAGCAAAAATAAAATAAAATGCAGCCTTTTTTCCAAAGGAAAAGGAGACCAAATGACAACTATGCAACAAGAAAATAACTGTAAAAACAGTAAGCTCTATGCAATCACCTTGAACTTCCAGCAGCATTTGAGATTATGTCATATAGAATTTTTGGATGAAGCCCAAATCGAACGCCCAGGAACATTGCTTCAACAGAAGCAACAAGATGAATAGCCTCCAATAGATCATTCACCATTCTAATTTTACTAAAAGAAGGGAGAAAAAAAATAATGAATAGTAACAAAAGTGATAGTTGCAGAATTAATAAATCAGCAAACGATTTGATCAGAAGTCCACCATAAAGAAAGTTGTGCAGAAAAATCAGAAAGGATATAAAGATATATGAAATTTTAAAAAATTAATATAGTATCCATTAAACTACTAAGAATACGTGTGGTGTGGAAACACACCTTCCAGTACCAACATCACCTTCAAAGAAGTAAACCTTGTTACTAAGTGCTGTTTAAGAATTATGATAGTTAGATTGTAATGAATCAGATTCTTAAAATTAAAAGGAAGTACAGAATTTAGAGATTTTGGCTTAGAATTGCTACAATAAAACTGAAGCTAAGAAGCGATTTTACCAGAGAGAACAGGTTGAGCCTTTGACAAAGTCTCCTGCCTTCCAGATGCAATAATAACCTGACCATTAAGAGGAATGCAGCAAGGGTTTAAGTCGCCTTTAATGTATATCAAATTCTAGCATAACCTTGCCAACATAAAATCTTTTGGCTCACAACAATCTTTTCTTCCGAATCCTCAGAAAACCCCTCAAAGATATGTGCATCAACAATGGAAATAGCATTCATCTTGTCTGCAAGATATGAAGAGATATCAAGTGGGAGATAATCTATACACATGATATCAAGTAGATGACCTTGTTCTAAACTAGTTAAGTCTTTAGCTTGCACATCACTTAAAAAGGGGGACCAATTGGTTTAGAGCTCAAATGCAACTATCATTGGCATATAATCAAACTGTTTTTGCTTCCAAAAATCAGCATAGTATCAATTGCTATCATCCTCCAGCACAGCAACATTATCTCAGTAAATCAGATGTTCTGCCATAAAATGACATGAGATGAGATTGATTCATACATTAAAAACCTGAGAAGCCATAACAAGCATGTGGATAAGCATCAAAAATTTCATTTGCTCAAGAACAGAACTTAATTAGGAATAGAATAAGGATATTTCTACAATTAGAGTTGTTAGACTATTACTTGTTCATGTATATAAACCGCACCAATATCCTAGTTTGGGATGCACCCATTTTTATATAATACCACATCATCGGTAGACCAATTTAAGGTGTTATAACAACCAACGCACCACCACCACCACCAATCAAGACTTTCCTTTCCTCTCAATCTTTGCTCTTATCTCTTTACCCTGTCATCTTCTACCAAGCCCAAATTTCTCAACTTAATATTGTTCCAATCTTCTCATTCCAAATACCATTCTTCTTCTACATTGTTGTTCTTTCCACATTGGCACCCTACGTCATTTTTCTTCTTCAGCATTTTATTCATCCAGTTTTGACGGGGAATAGTGAGTGGAAGCATGTCTAGGGTTTTAGTTGTGGTAATCTTCGACTATCAGAGATATTTCAAACTGTTTTGTGGACGAACACGGAATTTGTTAGATTTGGAGAACTATGGCTTTGCGGAAGATTTGGGTATTAATACTTAATAGTTTAATGATTTAGGGATAAATATATGGATATGATGATTGGGAATAAGTTTTAGGTCTCAAACCCAGAAGAGTCACTCATCCACTCTAGGCGCCTGACATATAAAGAGATTCAAGAAGAAAAACTAGGGTTCATCACACCACTAGTTATTCTCTCATGTTCACTTAATAATGAATATTGATTAACTGCTTTTAAAGTCTGATGTGTTAAAATTGAAAAATAAAAAATTACTTAGAATAAATCCCACTCCTCAAACTAGGTATTTTTGTTGTGTATAAAGGAAATTACAAGATGAATATAATTAGAAATACAACGCATATTTAACTTGTATTTGACTCCTTATGTAACTGTAAATTTAAAACTAGAAGCTATAATTCCTACTTTTTTCTAATTGTAAAATAAAAACTTATTATTCCTTAACATTCCCCCTCAAGCTAAAGGGTGCATGTCCATTTTGATACAAATAAATTGAATTGTGCTATTTCAATGTTCATATTTTTTGCTAATCGTTCTTTAAGCCGCACATGACGATGGTATACACTGAGCTGTCTGAACTGCTATGATGGAACAAACTTCTCTTCAAATTGAACTCCAATTAAGCCATCATCATAGTCATTACTCAACTCATCTATTTTGCAAATGGTGCGATCTTCACAAGTAATACAAGTGTCAAACCATAACATTATAAGATTTAAGGGAGTCCCAATGATTGTGTCAAACTAAGAAAGCTATCGATGGTTTGAAATAGTTTCCTCGAGCTTTGTTTGATAAGTTCAGTGTTACAGTTGAACAATATGGTTTTGACGAGGTTATTCTAATCACTGTCTGTATTAGACATATGTTTATTGTACCTTTCTTCTTTCGATTTATGTTGATGATATCATGTGTATTGACCATCAAGTTATTCGCAATTTGAAGGTTTATTTGAGCTCTCACTTTCAAATAAAGGATCCTGGGACTTAAAAGTTATTTTCTTAGGAAAAAAAATTGATCGATTGGTCAAAGATCTTTCATTGTATTATGTATCTTACTGGTATTTTAGAGGAGACAAATATGTTTGGTACAAAACCTATTAGCACTCCAATGGATCATAATGTTCATTTTGATTATAATTGGTGTCTCTTATAACTAATCACATTAAATAGAAATGTCCTATTGGAAAAATGATCTTCTCAACCAGAAACTCATACTGACATCACTTCAACTATTATATGGTTAATCCGTTTATGCAGAACTCACATCAATTTCATTGGGACGTCGCTTGCCGCCTTCTGAAGTATCTTAATAGAACCAATGTAATGCTTGTATTTTGGTCATTTTCTCATCAAGATCCTGTTGAATATTCAAATGCTAATTGGGCACATGATTCTCTTGAGTCTTGACAATCAATCTGACAGTGGTTCTTGTACTGATGCTGATGGTAATTTAGCAACATGGAAGAGTAACATGCAGAATGTAGTTTCCAGATTGAGTGTTTAAGTTGGATATGGATCCTTTTTCGCACAGCTTGTGAGAGAATGTGACTTGAGACTCTTTTGCATCATGTTCGTATGCCAAGTGGATGTATTGTGATAATCAGAACAACATGCAAATCATAAACGATCCAGTCTTTCAAGATCACACTAAACAAATAGAGGTTGACTACTACATCATATGTTAGCCAAAGCAGTCAAATTGGTGATATTATTGCTAAAGTTTTGACTCATAACTGATTTTTTTTATAATGTTACTTTTTGGAAATGATTGATATCTATCCACCAATTTAAGAGTGGGTGCTCAAGAATAGGTATTATAGTAAGAACTGAGTTAGAGATAATAATGGACTTATGAGAACAGTACGGGTATTTTTGCAATTGTATTGTTGGCATTTTCATTTATATAAACAGAACCGATACCCCAGATGGAGGTATGGCCTATTTTCCTATTACACCCTCATTGATGAAACAGACAAGCAAGGATGACTACATTCAGATGGCATGGACAAAGCGATAAATAACTAGCTGCAGGTGATACGTTTGGGTGTCTAGAGTCTAGACTTGCAAGGAGAGTACTGATATTATAGCTCTGCATGGGATTCTGGTCAGCCAACAATTCAATGCACATAAATGAGTGATTAAGTCGAGGTTTAAAAGCGACATATATAGGATATGGTCCTAGCCATCATCCAATAAATTGGTAAGTTGCTTGACTATGAAGCCTTAGGATGGAAACGAATCCATTAAGTATGGACATGCGATTCAACCAAAGATCTTGGACACTATTCCTAATTTGAGGACGATTTCTGTAAATGCCATGATAAACTATGAAGCCTAATCACAAAGAATGTTCCTTAATTTCCCAGCCATCACATCGCAACTAAACTTTGAATTTGTGATGAGAGTTGAGGGATATAATGTTCTATGCTACCAGCTATACAGATTATTGTGCACATCAAGGTACTAGCACATCATTGTACTAGCTCAAACAGGGTCAGGAGTTGAGTCTTTCTTTTCTTCTTGAGCTAAATTCCCACTTTAACCACCGTTTTACTAATGATCCAAGGCAAAGGAAAAAAAATCAGGTCATTAGGATGAAGGCTAAAAATCGAGACAAATGGATTAAAAAGATAATTGGACTTAAACATCATTGGAAGTTTTTGGGCTCTCATTATGTACTGAAACCTACTATCTTACATTATACAGACCCAAATCAAGAAGAATGTAACATTGAAGGGCCAACAAATAATAAGAATAAGCAGGACTGTTTTTACTTAAGACTCTAATTCGCCATAGAATGATAATTGGTTATTGTTATATCTCGTACCGTTGCTTTGTCTTGAAGAGAAACAGTTGTCAATGAAAAGATGCCATTTTTGAAACATATGGGAATGCATATTTGTTTACCATAACCATATGGTTTATAGAGAACATTGTTCTTTCTTCAAAGCATGCAACTACTCCTTTTAAATTTATGCCAACTGATTCAATACTTGGCCACAAATCTACAGATGAAGTAGCATCAACAATATCAATCTGTGTACCTTTACATATTTTCTCTGACTCGCTAATATGACTGGGTGATAATGCCGATTGAATGACGAGAACGGCATCATTATGCAACCCTAGAAAGTAGAAAAGCGACGCATTAAGAAAAGGCTTAAATAAATCAGCACAAAAATTACGAATAAAAATTTCAACCTTTAGCTAAACCCTCCGCAAAAACTATATCAGCACTTTCCTCTTCAGTTGACAACAAAATAACAGTTGATGCATCTGTAAAGTAAATATTAGAAAAAAGAAAATATCATTTAGTCCAAAATTTGTTATCAATGTTGCAGCTAATTGGCATCTAAAATAAAACAAGGTCGGCAAGTAAATATTTAAGCACCAAAATTGACTGAGCAGAGCAGTAAAGGATGAGTAAACTAGACATCAACAGTTAAGTGCCGAGCCATTTCTTATGAAGCCATCAAAATTATGAATTTTAAATTAAAGGTGTTACATATTCATAATAATATCACTTTGACTTGTTAGAATGTAATATTATGTTATAGAATGTGGTTTGCATAAAGTTATAGATATGTGTGTGTAGATACGTTAGAGTGGACCAAACATGCAGATCCAACTAACTAAAATTTAAAATTGAGCAATCCAAATTGAAAATCAATTCCATTTGATGTGATATAAAATCGTCTGACTCTAAACTACCTACAAATAAAACTCCAAATGGTTTCAATTTTTTATACAATAGATAGGAAGAGAATTAATTAACTCTCTTTAACCTTTCCTCCAATCTTCTCTTTTTCTTTTCCTACTTGGTATCATAGCCATAGACCCTCGAATCCCCTTCAAATCATCACATCATCTCCAAACTAAACTCACCGCTGCTTTGACAATGATATTTAGTGTCGTCGCTGCTTCCAATGAAAAAATCCTTCACATCCATCGCTCTGACATCCAAATGTAGTCATGTCGGGATCGTTTCCGCCCAGACCTTACCTCTTATTCGTTATCATCCCCACTATTATATCGGTTTTGAACTCAACTTTGTATCAGTTTTGGACTCAGCCAGCTTATTATTATGGCGCATAAATAAAAATTCCTACGATGGTAAACCTCCCAAAAGATCACCTTATAAAGAAGGACATCCTACCCATTGACCAAAGAACCATCAATCCATCACATTATTATCCCACCATGTTACTATCATTAGGTGCATCTGACTATTATATAAAAATTTTACCATATGCCATCCAAAACTCACCATTACATCTTTCATACTATGAATCAATGGTGCAGCCAAAATTAACGTTTTCTTTTATTGGTTGCCTTAGACCTTTCCGTTGTAAGCTCAACTGCATGAACATTACCTTGAAAAGTAATGTGTGCATTACCTTGAACAATAATAAATTAATAATCATATCAAAATACTAATGAATAAATTACAAGACAAGTTAACTCTGGTCTTATATTCAAATCAAGTCCAAGCTTCTTTGGATGGATCTAAAGAGTACCTCCAATACTTTATTGAATCAATAATTCATACTAGGTCCCTTTGGTGTCCAAGTGTCTATAGTTTGTAACTGTTTGACTCTGAACTTCCCCAAAAAAATTGATACAATGCATGGATATATGCTATACTGATATATGGACACATATATTGACCTATGTGCATAACCAATTTGTTCATAACATTAATAACATCAATCAAGGATGTCAGTTGACAATTGACATTATCAAGACTTCCATTTTTCCGTATTAAATCAACAACAATGACGCGTAAGGTTGACTTCATCCATATTGGACTCTCCTTGATAAGGTGATTTTTTGTCTCCTTTTGCTTATGAAGGTGGTTGTTGGTAAAGAGAGATGTTCTTCCATTGTGAGAGCAACACGATGATGGATTCCTGAAAATGCACTTTGCTAATAAGCATGTAACAATGGGTAGTTTGTAAATGCGCATTGAGGCGACCGTTCATATTTGATGTGATTTTGAAGTGTTATGGACCGGATTCTTTGGACTTCTTAGATATTTTCAGTGATCCAAAATGGATCAGAGACATGCATTCGTGATTTGAAAAGTTTTTGTAGGGAGATCATCTTGGCTGTCTATGCCAGCATAAGTAGGCCAAGTCCGGTCAAATCACGCATATTGTGTATGTTGCTTCTGTTGTTAGCTGTTACCTCATTTTCCTTATTGCAATATTAAATCTCTCTTAAAATGCAATGGTCCAAAACATGATGTGTCTTTCTTAGTGTTACTGTCGCTGTACGGTGTCCCAAATGTTCAAGTGTCCGACGCCGCAAAATTTCCAAGTGTGAAGACATTATAACATAATTTGAATAACCAAAAAAGAAGAAAAAATAGATAATAAATATAGAAGCAAATTTCAAGTATTTTACCTTTTGCGGCCTCAGCTGGACTACCGCATTTCACCCCACCCAGCTCCACGAACCCTCGCATCGCCGGAGACGCTGCCGCCTGCACTCAGCAAAGCATTTCATCAACAACAACAAGAAAGGCCCGAAGGCGCGAAAGGCGTTTGCTGTCTTACTTAACGGAAAAATTAAGTGATTCGAGACTAACATCAGTTGCTAAAGCCCTCGCACACGAATTAAGATTAAAATTGGGATTCAAGAATGGAATGAACTCGATTATTTCAAGCGAACCTCGAATCCTTGAACGCGGAACCCCGATTTGATGAGGGCGGAGGCGAGTTTCAGGCTCAGATCATCGAGGCCTACGAATCCGACCACGTCTCGAGACGCCATTGGACGATTCTCTCAACTTTGCTTCTAATCTTGGAAGCTTTTTCTGCTACTGAAGAGAGAAGAGATGATAGGAAGAAAAGAAATCAAAGGCTTCCCGTTTGATGATTCAAGCAGAAAAGAGAGCAGGGGAGAGACGTTAAATATATTTTTTGTTGAATAGACGGTAGGGCTGCTTTAAAATGCGATTTCTTGTTTTTTGTTGTGGGGGAACTGACGTGGATGTACGTATCATGGTGTGAAATCGGCCCGGCCGGGCCCGGCCGGGCCCAAACAAAATCCGGGCCGGGCCGGCCCGGCCCGGGCGGGGCGAAACCAGGCCCAGCCCAGCCCGGGCCCAGCCGGGCCGGGCCGGGTCGGCCCGGCTCCCTATCCCCATTTTTAAGCCCTGGAGGGCTATTTTATGACAAAAGCCCGGGCCGGGCCGGGCCGGCCCATGGGCTGGGTACCCCTGCCCAGCCCGGCCCGGGTTTAGGAACCCGGGCCCGGGCCGGGCCGGCGGGCTTGGCGAGCCCCGGGCCAAATTAACACCTTGATGTACGTAGGTTGGCCCAATCCAATATCAAACATCCCAGGAAAGCGTGATCAACCTGCTGACGTGGATGTGCATAGGTTGGCCTAATCCAATATTTGTTCAAACCTCACAGGAAAGCGTGATCAACCAGCCCTCTTGCATAATTATTGTTTTTCCGAATTTTTCTTGAGGCAGATTCAGCTCTCACTGTTAGGTAATCATTTTTTTATTTGAATTTTTTTTAATCCTATCCAATTAAGGCCGAGTTTAACAAATCCCACCAGGGACAACCACTTTATTGTTAAATCAAGTCCTCCAGATCTAGCGAGACAAAGGCTACGCGTGGATGACGACGTCCTTTTGTAGTAGACGAAGCCGCGAGCATGGATCTATCGTCTTTCCTTCGCTTTCGCAACGATCGGTTTTTGTGGAAATTTATTTAGAGGCTCGTGCTCATAACGTGTTATGAATCATCAATCTGGGGAGGAGTCCCCAACTCTTTATTTATAGTAGAAGGAAGAGCGTACAAGAATAGGGTACAATAGATACGATCTTATCCTATGGATAAGACGTAATAATACAAATACTCATCAACATCCGCTTACAACAGAAACCGATTTCTCGTTCTCTCTCTTTTTCCTTTAACTTGTAGGTACTTGTTTTCACTTAGGCCCCATGCTGTGGAGGCCCAACCCAGCATGAGAGATGATGCATATCACTGAAGGGCCTCCTGACCTAGCCCGAGGGCCGAGTCAACCTGGTCCCGGCTCAGCTCAATTCAACTCGGCTCAAAAACGAATCCCCCAAGGTCCTCTCTCTCAGAAGGCCTCAGCACCCGAGGTCGGCCTTCCCGAGCACCCGCTCGCCCTGTCAGCTTAGCCCAATCCGCGTGGTGCAACCATGGGCAATCAATGCACATCTTCTCTATGTCGACATCCAAAACGTACATGCTGGACCGAAGCTGTCAGAGGGGCGTGCTCTCCCTTTTGCCAGGGGTCGTATGGCCAGCTTTGTTAGAGAGCAGTTACGGTGGGCACGATGTCGAGTCCTGCCAAACCCCTGACAGGTTAGTTACTAAAGGCATGAAGACCTGCTGATGTGGCAGAGTCGCCCCCCCAACCCTATAAATAGTGGGGAAGCTCCCTCTACCAGGTATGCTTAATTTTTTCAACTCAAATCCTAGCATTTTTTCATATCCAAACCATAGCAGCGACTACCTCTAATAGGTGCCCCTCCTTCCTTCGCTTGAATCCAACTTAAGCATCTGAGTTTGATCATAGGGCCACCCCTCCAGTGAGGCTAACGAGTTTTCTATTTGTTTCGAGCATTAGCGAATGACTTCCCCCCTCAGCCTGGCGAAACCATCCTGTCTGGGCTCTCTATTATGGGATTGCACCTCCCCACGGTTTAACCTGGGCCCAGTAAGAATCCGTGCATCAACAATTAACTCTAGAGGAATGGCCTTGTGACAACTCTCGTCGCAACGGCTCTCAACCCAGTAACTTCTGCAACTTTATTCGACGTCCTCTTCCTACACGCTCATTTCACTCTTGCCCCATCTAATAGCAAAAGGCAAGATCAAAGTGGTGGTGGGTGAGCACAGCGTGGCCCTTGAGGCCCCCTGCTGACGGCCCGCTTCCACAAACCTCCGCTGATGTCGTTACTACCGCCGCGCCTCTAACAAACAATCTCCAAGCCATTATGGTGGAGCTTCTCAAAGAACAAAACGAGCATGCTCGCGAAGCCTAGAAAAACGATGTTCTGGAGGAAATGATCCACCTTGGAGAGATTCATCGAGGAGCAAGCAAAGCTCAATTGCGGCCTGCAGTAAGGAACTTTCCACCACGGTGGATCAGCTGAATGAGCAGCTGAGTCAGATGGTGTGGTCCCAAGGCAAGCTCCCCGCTCAGTCAGAGAAGAACCCTAGGTAGAGCGCATGTTCCATCACCACCCGTAGCGGCCTATCGACGATGGATCTGAAGCCACCGGTGATGATTCCCATAACTGCATCACCAAAGGAGGTGGTAGTTCAGCTCCCACTGGTTATTGATGGTGGATATATTGAGGTTGAGGAGCAGCCTGCCACCGTTGAGAGAGATATCCCTCCTGTAGTGGGGGAAGTGATTAAGGAAAGGGCAAGTCCCGTGGAGAAGCCCAAGTATCGCCCCGCTCCAGTTCCATTCCCAAGTAGATTGGCTAAGGCCAAAATGGCGGAGAAGTACGCCAATTTTATAGAGCTTCTGATGGGAGTAGAGCTGAGTATTCCATTCATGGATGCCCTCACGGAGATACCCTCATACGCAAAGTTCCTTAAGGAACTATTCTCAAGGACGAGGAAGACAGAGTAGGTTTTGTTGGCGGAGCAACCGTCCTCATTTCTCGAAAGCAACAAGCTGCCAAAGTAGCTCCCAGTTCCGGGGAGCTTCACCGTCCCTTGCTCCATAGGTGGCGTCCCCATCAGGAGGGTCTTGATAGATTTGGAGGCAAGCATCAGCCTAATGCCCTTGTCCATCTTATGCCGCCTTAACACCAGGATGGAGTTAGAGCCCAAGGCCATGACCATCCAGCTTGCAGATAGGTCAGTGACGCACCCGGTCGAAGTGGCTAGGGACGTCGTCTTATAGATTCCTGGCGGGGTGAGCGTACTGGTGGATTTTATTATTATGGACATGGCGGAAGATGGAGGATCGTAGCTGATTTTAGGTCGCCCGTTTATGGTGATGGCTGGAGTGCTGATTGACATATGAGAAGGCACGCTCTCCCTCAAAGTCAGAAACATTGAGGCCGAATTTCGGCTACTTAAGCCGGTGAGGAAGAGGGAGCCTGCTGCAGACGTTAGGTATCTTGAATTGGTGGAGGATAAGCTCGTGGAAGAGTTCATAACTGATGAAGTATTTCAGGACCCACTGCTACAGAGCGAGGACCATGGCCTGGATCCTCGGCATGACAAAGCCATGGCGGCATATCTGCAAATCCTAGACGAGGACCCCGACGATGGATCAATGATGTGTGAGCATGTCGTGCCCGCCTTGGAGGATCACGATCCAGACGTCGTGAAAATCAGGAACCTAGTTACTGCAGCGTCCATGGGCTACCCCAAAAAGAGACAAGCGCCAGAGACGAAGGAGGCGTTCGACCAACCGGCCCCACAAGGGTTGGTCGGGAAGAACGATGGGCGCATCTCGCATGCACCCAACATATCGCCTCACATGGGTCAAGCTAATGAACTTAAATAAGCGCTTGGTGGGAGGCAACCCGGCCTATTTACTCGTATTTCGGTTTTAATTAGATTTTTCAAGATTTTTATTATAGAAATTCAAAAATCCATAAATAACTGAAGTTTGTTGATTTTGGCAGGTATTTGGTGGTCACGACAACGAACGAAAGAGCAAAACATGAGCATGGAGTTGAAATTCAAATCCGCGAGAAATATAAGATGGGCTAAAGGCTGAGAGTGCTGAAATTTCAGATCGCTCGGCCGAGCGAACATGGCGCTCGACCAAGCAACCAACCCAGCAAAGGGAAAATGCGTGGTTTGAGCGGGAGCGCTCGCCTGAGCACTCGACTGCTCGCCCGAGCGCTCGACTGCTCGGAACCAAACGCTTTAAAATCATTGGGTTAGCGAGCGACCCAGTTTCCATAGCGCCCTAATTTCCCCCTGAGCTCTCTCCCTCTCCTCTGGTGACCCCTCCCCCGAGCACCTCCCCCCTCCGGCCACCCCCTCCCCCGAGCATCTCTCTCTCTCTCTCTCTCTCTCTCTCTCTCTCTCTCTCTCTCTCTCTCTCTCTCTCTCTCTCTCTCTCTCTCTCTCTCTCTCTCTCTCTCTCTGTACCCCCTTCGATCTCCTCCCCCTTCGATCTCCTCCCTCTCCCCCTTCACCCCCAAACCCTAAACCCCTCTACCGAGCGTGCCACCCCCTCCCCTCCCTACCCTGAGCACCGCGACCCCCTCCCCTCTCTCAACCCAAGCACCCACCCCCCTCCCCACCCCGAACACAACCCACTCACTTCCAAAACCCATATCCCCAATCTCCCCAGCCCCCAAATCACCCAAATTCAATTTCAGGTTGGCAGAACGTTTGGCAGGACTGCAACGCTACCTTGGGGCACGTCGCTCGAGGATATTGCGTTCGTCACTCTCGCATCGCTAAGGGTCCACTCTTCCCTCCTATTATTATTATTATATATATTATATCACTTGTGGCACGAGCACACGATGCCTCGCAGGGCCATCATCCGCTCATCATCATCCTCACCATCTCCGCCACGTTCCACGGCACCTCCACGCAAATCCACCACCCCACCCACACACACTCAGCCACCACACACTTCCACTGCACCCCCACACACTTCCACCACCACCACTTCCACGGAAGCTCCACGCACTTTTGCTGCACCTTCACCACGTATTACACGCACATCCACCACTGCCACCCCACCCCCTACACGTTCTCCACACATACACACATCCACCACTGTTCCCAGACCATCCACATCTCACTCTGAGCCACAACACACACACACCCCCCCAAAAGATGTTGGCCCACAAGCCAACCTTCCCTAGGCATTGCAACACCACCACCACTTCCACTTCCACTCCTACAGCACCACCACGCACATCCATCCCCACCACCACCACGTGCACATCCACCACACCCACAACACCCCCACACACTTCTACCACACCCACCACTACCACCCCACTATCCCAACCCACACCCCTCTACGTCAGCATCCCAAGAAGAGGAAGTCCTCGCAGAGGGCCCGTCATGCTAGACCATGAACCGCCACATGCATTCCCACCCCATCCCCACCATCATCTCCTTCACCCTCACACGCCAGGAAGAAATGCCAGGATGTTGGCTCCTCAGCGGGGACACGAGCCCCCCAGTCAGCCCATACCCACACTACCACCCCCCGCCACCCCCACAGCTCGAGACGCCCCCTAGAGACCTACGACATCACCTTTATAGATGACGCTCATCGTCGTGCTTTTGCCAATCTCTCTAGGCGCCCGGTCGTCTCGACCAAATTCGTAGACCTAGGAGCCTTAGAGCAGCTAGGCATTTTTCCCAGGGTTAGGCAGCTGTACGTGAACCTGGGCTGGGAGCATTTTCTAGGGCTTCAGGCAAAGACTTACATTTGCTTGACCCTAGAGGCCCTCAGCTCACTTCGCCGTACCGACACGGGGATTGCATTCTCTATACTGGATGTGGATATGGAGTTCACTTACGAGGGGCTCCGGACCCTATTCCAGTGACCTGCAATCCCCGCCGTCGAGACCACCTATACACCCGACTCGGATACGCCCCATGCTATTTGCACTACACGCTTTTGGGAGATGATTTTCGATTTGCCTTCCTTTAGCACTAGCCGCTCGAAGGCCTCCTCGATCATCTACCCCTACCTTAGGCTAGCCCAGTGCCACCTTGCCACCACCATGCTATGCATGAACGAGACAGGGACTATGTCCTCTGTCTTGCTCGTACTTTTGTGGGGGCATGACCCTCCCTCGCGAGGCGCTACCAGATGGCACCTCTCGCCCTCCTACCCTATTGATCATGCACAGATCTTCTGTGATCGTCTATGTTGGGCTGCTACTTTGCATATGTGCCACATCTGTTGTGGTGGCTTTTTCACCATCGTCGCCCTTAGGGCAATTTAGTCCTCCCCCAGGATTTTCTAGAGGCGACGTGCCCTACCACCCTATCCTTGTGTGTGCTTATGCACGTGCAACTTATAAGGGCCCATGGTGATCGCCACTGGGTTTATCTTCACGGGGGTTATAACGCCGATTATATAGTGCTCCCTAGCCCAGGGCTGACTGACGTGTCCCATGAGCAGATCGAGTGGATCCTCCCCATACAGGAGCGCATCCCCCCCACTTATGAGATGGAGCCCGATGACGAGCAGGTTGCCCAGCAGCAGCCTGCTCAGCAGCTGGATGCCACTCCCGCACATGCTGAAAAGCCATACCACACCTTGCACCAGTCTGAGCCTGCAGTGGCCCCTTCTGTATTCACATCTGTTGAGGGCCCTGCCACATCTGTTACACCACCATTCTTTGAATCTGTCGCCAAGCCGCCCGTCCCCACCTTCGTCGAGCACCCAGCTCTATCAGCTGAGGCCCTCATCTCCGATTTGCTAGCTGATCCTCCTGTCCTCACCTCCTCACTGCCACCTGGGACAACACTGGTGCTTGTATCCCTGACCGTACCCATTTCCAGCACCGTCTCGGTGATTCTTACGGAGAGTGTGGTGGTTTATATCTCCACAGATGCTGCCACCACCTCTGCCGTATCTCTACCTGCCTTATCCTCCCTTGCACACACATTGACATTGACCTCTGTACCTTCCTCCACCGCCGCTATCCCCACTACCCCACTATCTGCACAGCCTGCACTCCCAGTGCATCCCTTTTTCACCATACATGTCACATCTTCTAGGGGAGCGTTCAGTAGCTCCCGCCCCCGACATTGCAGGTCGACTATATGGGGTGGAGCAGGCTGTCATTGAGCTCCGTAGAGCCGTGAGGACACTCACCAAAATTGAACAGCGGAACAACGAGAAGCTGGATCGTATCCTTCACCTTCTTCAGTCACCACCCCCACCGGGTGGTGGTGCTGCCTGATTTTATTAGCTTCTCGCTGTCCCAATGTCTCCCCCTCCTATCATTGTGCCCATCTGTCTTTTCGGGGCCCAGCTTAGTCTAGCTTGGGGGAGTCACATTCTGGCGTCGATTCTTGTTGTCCAAAGTGTTCATATTGTACATATTATGCATCATCATCGTCTCCATTTTTGTATATACATATATATTGTACATATGCATATGCATCTTTTATCTTTCTTCCCACCCACCCCCTAACATCATCTCACGTCTCTACACCCGTGTTCTCAGCAGTGAGGACACTGCTGCGTTTAGCTTGGGGGATGAGCGCTATCACTTTTTACTTATTCTTTTTACTTATTCCCATTTTTAGTTCCACTACTGCTCCATTTCCCCTCCTTTTTATCATCATTTTTATTTTTTCCTTTCTTGTTTGTCCGCATACATGTTTTTCATGTTTTCCTCTTTTTCTTTTAGTTAGACTAAAGATGATTCTTCTATGATTGCATTATATGTTGCACACACTCAACTTATCTGCTTTACACACTCACGTAGGATTCGTCATAGTCTATTGCATGTCACTGCATATTTATATAGAATAGATTATGCTTTTGAACTCTATGCTTCCGTGTGTTAGAGATATTCCTTGATTAGGATGCTTTTTAGTATGCTTTTCTATACTTTGAATTCATATTCTCCACAACGTGTATTCTCGAAACAGTTAAGCTTGAAAATGCATGATTGATCGACAATTGCATGATTTGTGAAAACGTCCATTTTCATAGTAGATGGTAGTTCAATTATGTTTGGATAACCCACGACACTTAAGTAGCGTCTACTGGATATTCTTACACCGAGCCATGTCCCAATTCTATGTTTTTTATTTTTTGTATATAGCCAATTGCGATCTATGATCATGCTTTGCATTCCATCGCGTTTACGTGAGTTTGAAAAAATCCCAAAAAATGTAAACAATCAAAAACCAAAAAATATTACATACAAATAATAGGCCCGAGGGTTTCTTCGTAACCCGATGCCCTAAGACCGTCTGGTCTGGGATGCATAGGCCGCCTCTTATATATATTGAGTTATCTCGTGTATATAAGAAAATAAAAGTATGTATATATAAAGAAAATTGTATAGCCAAAAATAATTCTAGAAAGAAAAATCACACATCTCTACCTCACTTTCTGTATAGAATAGGGACATGGCAATGTCGATGATTTCTAGGGATTGTGAAAGAGTTTAGTGCGGTGATTTCTGGATTTAATTGAACTTACCATTCGCAGTTATGCAAATAATTAAAATCATCTTGCATGCTTGAATTAATTAATCGTGATACTATTCGCTGCTGAGAGAATGAGTTGTGGAGATTTGAGCTCGAATCATGGATTCTGTATATTGATTGCATGCTAATAGGAATCTCCCTCTAACTTCATATCATATATTCGAGTTCACGCCATTCATTTGAACATCCATTCTATATATATTCTTTGCTAGACTTGATGAATCCTCATGGGTAGTGCGTTTTTAATTTATGAAGTTGAAGTGTTGTTGTGTGCTATGCGATGAGGAGATGATTTAGTCGCCTTTCCCATCTTTTGGTTTCTTTTGCACTTCTTTGTTTTTACGCTCCGGCGAACTTCTTATTCGTCTTCCTCGAGGACGAGTAACATGTAAGCTTGGGGGATTTTGTTGTGTCTATATTTTCCATGTTTTTACCATGCATTTCCATGTTGTTTCGATCGCCCGAATCCATATTTTCGTATTATATTACGCTTTTCTCGAAATTCTTGATCCTTACGATGTTTTATTTGTTTTAAGTTTGGAGCGATATGGGGTTCTGGGTACAACATCGACGCCAAAGCTTGCTTTGCCTTGCCACGACGACCCAAGATGACCAAAGAAGCGAGGGAGAGGAGTAGAAGAAGAGAGGAGAAGAGAAGAGGAGAATGGAGAGAGAAGGAGAGGTTTGGGGACTCATGCCAGATCGCTCGATCAAGTGTATGATGCGCTCGGTCGAGCTGTGACACGCCAAGGAGCAGCAAGTCCTCCTTCTGCGTGCTCGGCTGAGCGACAAGCTCGCTCGGCCGAGCGACGAGCCCGCTCACCCGAGCTAGCCGTCAGAGGAGCCCAACAAACGAAGGACTTGGGATCTGGAATTCTCGAATCTTAATTCGCTCGACCGAGCGACATGACGCTCGAGCGAGCGACTCAACTCACTCAACCGAGTGGCCCCTTCTCGAGCACCAAGCGGAGCAGTACAAATGGCATCGCTCGGTCGAGCGGTCACTGTGCTCGGTCGAGCGGTAGGTCGGCAGACTCCTATTTGACTTGAATTAATGGGTTTCGGTTTGGTTTTCTTGTAAGAACCGAACCCAAACCGTTTTGTATAAATGGTAACACATTTTTAGAATATGTTAAGCTTTAATTTTCTGTAGCAAAACCCTTAGAGCTATTTTGGAAGCTCTCTTTTGGCAAACTCTTTTGCAATCTATTCTTTGTTTGTGGTTGGATTTCCTTGATTTCTTTGTCATTGCTCTTATTACTCTTTCTCTCTCTATTGAAATTAATTTCATGCAATTTGACCGATTGGATATTCATATCTCTATTGCTATTGTATTTAGAGCTTTTGCCATGCTAGAGTAGTGTGTATCTAGGGCTTAGGGACGATCCCTATGAACCTAGGGATCAGATGTTAGGTTAGACCCCCATTGGATCAATGTAGGGTTGTCCTATGGATATTTGAACAAGGTTTTTGGGGGATTGGCCTTAGGATCGGGGTATCGCGAAGGCGGCTCCATATCCTAGGGAGAATCCCCACGAATCCGATTTAGGCTTAGCGGCCGTTCTCCGAGACTCGTGATCACGAGAGTGACGCGAGAACCAGGGCAACAGCTAATCCCCAATCTGCTAGTCGGTGACTGCAAGAGCACACCGACTGCTAGAACTAACCATAGGGTAGCGTCGCATTCCGTAGATCACGAGAGTGGATGCAGATCTGCGAGGCGGGAGCAAGTGTCAATCTTCATGCACGCATTCCCGTGTGAAGCCGAATGCGAGAGCACGGTTTCGGATAGGGATGTGTTAGATGAGTAGGAACAACGAAAGTTAAGTACTCGTTCTCATCTACGGATGTGACACTCCTACCCTAATCCATCGTCCGAAGTAGTATCATTTGACCTGGTATCTGTGACCGAAGGGCCTAGCCGGGAATCCTGAAAGCCTTAGACGTTTAATTTCTAGTTAACTCTCTATTTCCACAATCAACCAATCAATCACTCATGACAACCTCCGACCACATACTCTCCTCCTTCCATATAAAGCTAAGCGTTAAACGCTACCATGAGTTTGACAATCTTTCTATACTATAGCGCATTATGCACTTGATTCGTGCCCCCTGGTGTAAACCCGAGGACCGAACAATTCCCATGTCGTTTCGATCGTCCGAATCCATATTTCGTATTATATCACGCTTTTCTTGATATTCTTGATCCTTTCGATGTTTTATGTGTTTTCAAGGAATTCAGCGTGATTTGAAGCGATATGGGGTTCTGGACAAAACATCGACGCCAAAGCTTGCTTCGCCTTGCCACGATGACCCAAGGAGGCCAAAGAATCGAGGAAGAGGAGTAGAAGAAGAGAAGAGAAGAGAAGAGAAGAGGAGAATGGAGAGAGAACGAGAGACTTGGGGACTCATGCTAGATCGCTCGTCCGAGCGCATGATGGGCTTGGTCGAGCTGTGACACTCCAAGGAGAAGCAAGTCCTCCTTCGGGGCGCTCGGCCGAGTGACCAGCCCGTTCGCCCGAGCTAGCCGTCAGAGGAGCCCAACAAACAAAGGACTTGGGCTCTGGAATTCTTGGAGCTTAATTCGCTCGACCGAGCGACATGACCCTCGGGCGAGCGATTCAACTCGCTCGCCCGAGCGGCCCCTCCTCGAGCGCCAAGCAAAACACTACACAAGGCACAGCTCGGCCGAGCGAGCACTACGCTCGGCTGAGCGGTAGGTCGGTAGACTCCAATTTGACTTAAAATAATGGGTTTCGGGTTGGTTTTCTTGTAAAACCCGAACCCAAACCGTTTTGTATAAATAGTGAACGATTTTTAGAGTAGGTTAATCTTTAATTTTCTGTAGCAAAACACTTAGAGCTATTTTGGAAGCTCTCTTTTGGTAAACTCTTTTACAATCTAATTCTTTGTTTGTGGTTGGATTTTCTTGATTTCTATATCATTGCTCTCATTTCTCTTGCTCTCTCTATTGAAATTATTTTCATGCAATTTGACCGGTTGGATATGCCTATCTCTATTGCTATTGTATTTAGAGCTTTTGACATGCTAGAGTAGTGTGTATCTAGGGCTTAGGGACGATCCCTAGGATCTTAGGGATCGGATGTTAGGTTAGACCCCTGTTGGATCAATCTAGGGTTGCCCTATGGAGGTTTGAAAAAGGGTTTTGGGGGATTGGCATTAGGATCGGGGTATCGCGAAGGCGGCTCCGTATCCTGGGGTGAATCCCCACGAATCCGATTTAGGCTTAGCGGCCGTTCTTCGGGACTCGTGATTTCGAGAGTGACGCGAGAGCCGGGGCGACCGCTAATCCCCAATCCGCTAGTCGGTGACTGCGAGAGCACGCCGACCGCTAGAACCAACCATAGGGTAGCACCGTACTCTGTAGATCACGAGAGTGGATTTGCGCCCCCGTTGTGTAAACCTGGGGACCGAACAACCGGGCACGCCTCTCATCCTCGGATTGCACCTCAGCCTCAAATAAGTGCATGAGGTCCACATCCTCTCGGTTCATTGCCTCCTCTCGTGGGGAGGGCGCAACCGGGAACGAAACTCCCCCGATGAGCTTTTCTCGTTACTCGTCAAAATCTCAACAAGAATATGTACCGGCACTGACGACGACGACATAGCCTGCAAATATGTAGCGTCAGATGAGTTGGGGCATCAGACATCTTCTCAGATAAAGGGAAGAGCAGTAGAACAAAGTAGACGTGTGCATACTGTACGGTTATGAAGCTAGTATTCTAAACTATTTAGATCAAGTAGTGGAAAACTGAAAATTCAAAATTTTCTAAACTAGCAACATGCCCATGAGCTACTGCTAATCTAGGAATTAAATCGCTAAATAAAAATATATAAAGATCATACCTTTGCACAAGTATATTGAAGCGATACTTGTACATCCTTAAACTCTTTCGGTGAAGACTAGAAGCGTCACATTCGCCTCCTCTAAGCAACACATAATGTCTCCTTTCTACAACCAACACCTTAGATGAATTATGGGATGAAGAACATCGTCACGATCAAACCACCTCATTTGCTTTGCTAGAGCGAAGAAGAATGAGAAGGAAAAACTATATCTTTGTCTCAAGAGAGATAGATCAAATCATATGTATTAGGGGGCTGGGGTAGCCCCTTATTTATAGGGCTGGGGTAGCCCCTTATTTATAGGGCTAGGGGTAGCCGAATCTAATTTGGATTTAGTATTTGCATTGTACTCAACCTCTTCCCAATTAGAATTAGCGTCCTAAACGAGTTCCTAATGGATTGGAACTTTTGGATACAAATTGGAGTGGATTTCCAATTGAATATTATCTCAAATTCACATCCTGCCTTGTCAGCATTAGTCGGCTAGTCAACTAGCTACTGTAACTAGTCAACTAGGAAACTCTATGTAACTTCTACAATCTGCATAGTCGACTAGTGCCTTAGAACTAGTCGACTCGTAGCTGATCAGTAGACTAGTGCCTTAGCACTAGTTGACTACCCAGTGCTGACCTGCTTTGTGTTACTCTTCTGATCACAACCCTTTGCGATCTTAGCCCTAGTATATCATATATACTCATAGTTTCTTTCTTCGCTTCTCATGAGGAGTTCATCATCAATGTAAGACTCTAATAGCCAGATTCCTACTACAGTTGTGACCATGATCCTCATCATGTCAACGATCGATAGTGGCTCTAGCTGAGTGTGCCGACCCCAGTTTTAGAACTGTCATGATTTGGATTAGAGGTGAGAAACACTCCAAGATAATCTAGGCCTTGCCGTGACAGATGCTTTGTAGTCCAATCCCTTCATCATCACTATGTCACTAAGGTGTCTAGGGTATGGTATCTGGTCAAACACCACTGTACCTTAAACCCTTTGAGTCAAATGCGATCTCATAGTAAATGGTTGGATGATACTTGTTAACTCTTTTACAAGTTCATCTCCTACAATGGCTAGGGATGTACTATAGATCAATTTACTCAACTGCGACACTATTCTCATACACCAGAGGAGAAGAATCCTGGCAGCATGGCCACCCCCTTCACATGCTTCCAACTATACCCAGCAGGTATCTACATGTCAGCTATAAAGCCAACATTCGATATCTACCAAAATATAATCTTCCACATACAAGGTCCTTTAGCACATCCCCAGTCAAAGGACTAACCTACACCTACTACCAATAGAGATCTTCTGTTGACACTCAGAGTATGTTACTTGTACAGAAGTATCTCTGGGGATTCGTTCGATGAACTTGTTCTCATAATAAGCATATATGCATTATCTAACGATGTCTCCACATCAAGTGACTCTTGTGGCCGTCACTACTATCCAATGGGATAGATTAAACTATACTGGTCTAACCGAAATATCGACGTCCCGTTTCGATATTCCTCTGACCTGGAACAGTTTTAGACATATTTTGACAGACACATTGGCCTTATTATCATGTTCACCATCATGATCTCATTGCTCCTCTCATAAGTCCCGAGACTTTATCCATGCATTATATATTCAAAATCACCAACCATAGAAGTGACATAGAGGATGTCATAAATAAAGATTACCAAATAGCTTACTATCATTTCGAACGAGAAGTCTTATTACAATTACAATAATTTTCTTAAGGTCATGCATTCCCTAACACATACTATTGTTCTCCCCTCCTTTTATAAACATCGGAGCTACAGGAATCAACCCCAATCGTCAGATCGAAGCCATCTGAGCCCTCCAACCATAATGACGGGACAATGTCCACCAAACGCTAGTCAAGTGACACCACGTCACCATCTCCTCAGAAAATAGATTGCCTGATCGGGTTCTACATTCAATGCTGGTCGAGTCCAACACGTCTTCCTTCGCTACCTGACTCTTCCGTCCTCGAGGCATGACAGTCAAGATTGCATGCCATCATGAGCACTCCTCACTTTCAACGAGGTGTCCCCTCACTTCCTTATCCATGGGGCAAGGTCTGGCAAAGCAAGCAGTATGTTCAGTCCGGTTCGTCTCCTCGTCTCTCAACTCCGGACATCACAGTAATGGTTTGGGCATGCAGTGCCTGGCTGAGAAGATGATGAGCCATTATAGATACCAAATTCAACAGTTGTGTTTGGTCCATTAGCAGCGGAGCCCGACGCAACACGTCAGATGAGACCCATCAGCGGTGACCTCCCGATTTGTCTTGAGGGGTCGGCAAACCCGACCTCAGCATAACCCCATAGGGACAACCCGACCTTAACGTCAGCGTTTTGCTCCCCCACATCCTCAAGACGACTTTGCTGCTCCAGGTCAGCCCTCGACAGTTTAGCCTGGCCCATATCATCCATGTGTAGCAACCTCAGGCAAGTGACCAACATTCGCTCTTTAAGTACAATTAGCATTCAATACTGGTCTTATCTTTATACACAGTCGGCCACCTCCTATGTACGAAGTCGGAAGGCACGGGTCTCTGCAACGGTCCACGTGGCAGGCCAATTTGGCCCTTGGCCTCTATAAAAGCAGAATGGCATCCCCTCCGCAAGGTATGCTCTCTGGGATGCAAAAACACTAGCAGACACACATCTCTATCAAGAAATGGCCATGTGCACACCCACACTCAACCCATGCGCCGCCGCAGATGGGTTATCAGCAAAAACACTAGCATACACACATTTCTCTCAAGAAACGTCCAGGGGCACACCCACACTCAACCCATGCGCCGCCGCCGATGGGTTATCTTACGCACATCACCTCCTTTCCTTCTACAATCTCACCTGACTTAGGCATCGGAGGGTGACAGGGGGTCTGACCCCATCTTGTGTGTTGCACCCTCCGTGACCTCTGACGCCTTCGTTTCTTTGGTTCAGGTAGCAGAGAAGGAGGACAGCCCGAAGAAACCGACCTGTCCGGGCTCCATCTGTTGCTGGATTGATCGTCTCCGCAGACCCGTCCGAGTGCCTGCCTGGCAGGCCCAGGCCCACAAGAGTCCATGCATCAACACTGGCCAATTCCCAAAAACTCTATTTTGATTTCAAAGCAAGACCAAGTTTTAAAAACCTGAGTTTAGCTAATAGCTACTAAAATATGTCAAACCCCTTTCTAAAACCAAAACATGTTCCCAACGAAGCCTTGGTCTGTTACTAAGACTACAATTAAGTACCAAACTATAGACCAATAGTACTTACCCCAGATGAAAACAAAATCATTTATGTCGCAGGCAGAGGGGCGGCAAGTTAAGCAACAGACACAACTTGAGAGGACCACAGCGTTACAGCGTACATTCTGCCAGCATCGCTATCAACGTACTCGGGCCGCGACAACAACAGCAACAATTCAACACACGTCTTTTATGAATGATTTCGATTGAACAGAGTTTGGGGGTTGGTCCTTGTCAGCCGTCCGTATAATGTAAATGGAATCCAATGTGGAGTCCTTTTCTCGTTCGATGCCTTCTCACAAAGGAAGACCTTATATCTTGATGGTGATTGGGATGCGCGGGGATTTTGCTGATGCCATGGCTGCATGCAGCTGCATCCACATGGAGAGTTATCACTTGAGTTGGCTTCGTGTAAATTACATTAAAAATTTTCTTTAGAAACTGAGGATTACCTATATATTTAATTAATAATGATAACCTCGTTAAAAATTCAACCGAAATTGTTAATTCTAAAAATCATATTTGTGAAAAAAAAGGAAAGATGATGTAAATGGATGTTGATGGGAGTTTGTATTACGATTACATCTTATCCATAGGATGAGATCATATCAATTGTACCTCTATCCATGTACGCTCTTCCCTCTACTATAAATAAAGGTGTAGGGTCTCCCCCAGATTTGATGGTTCACAACACGTTATCAGCATGAGCCTTTAAGATTTTTCCACAAAACCCGATCGTTGCGAAAGTGAAGAGAAGACGGTAGATCCTTTGTGTGCGGCTTCGTCTACCACGTATGGACTTCCTCTTCCACACGCGGGCATCGTTTTCCACGCCTAGGCTTCGTCAACAGTCGCTAGATCTGGTGGACGGATCTAGAGGTACTATCCGTCAAAATT
This sequence comes from Scilla litardierei, assembly GCA_030789695.1. NCBI lineage: Eukaryota > Viridiplantae > Streptophyta > Magnoliopsida > Asparagales > Asparagaceae > Scilla > Scilla litardierei. Next base: position 53,302,394 of record CM061131.1, on the reverse strand, counting down.
TTATTTTTAATCATGATCATGATTCTTTTTTCCATCGATCTCACAAGATCGGATTGGATATTGGGTTGATAGTCTAAAAACGACGATTTTTAATCGTCGATTCTCATTTTCGTATCATTAAAAACCTTATTTTTAGGGTTGATTTATTTATATGATAGTTAAATCGTTAAATATGTTTCAGAGGAAAACAAAAAACAAATATCGGAAATCGTACCCCTCCCACGGCTCTATCGGCGGCCGCCGTGGACCGTCTTGCATCGCTTGGTAGGCGGTGTCGCCACCCCACCCCTTGCGCCCGCCTTGCAGGCGGTGCCACCGACAGACCCCCACACCCGCCCTGCAGGCGGTGTCGCCGCCCATTGCTTCCCCTCATTGCTCCGCCCCTTACAGGCGGTGTCCGGTCCTCATTGCTCCACCCCGAAGGCAGAGCCGGCCCTCTCGCCCCGCCTCACGGTGGAACAGGCCTTCCCTATCCTGCCGCATGGCGGGAGACCTACTCGACCCCACCCCACGTCGGGGTGGCTCCACCTGTCCCGCCTCACGGTAGACGGCTCCCCATCAGTCCCGCGTACCCATCAGTAGCAATGGGGGAGGTGACGACGACTAAACCTAGCCGCCGCCCCTCCCCCATCCCTTTCTCATTTAGGCCTTCGAGCCCAAAACTGATTTTAAAAAAAAGTAGTAGCACAAGCTGCGGGTGCTGTGGGCTCAGGCCCATGAAAAAAAGAAAAAGAAAAAGAAAAAGAAAAGAAAAGGATGGGAAATCGATGCGGGCCTGAAGCCCGTAGCCTCACTGTGGGCCTCAGGCCCACATGCAGGGTTTAATTCTTAAAGAAAAACAAATAAAATGTAAAATGAAAAGGGGAAGCCAAATAAATAGATTAAATGGGCATTTTGGGCCCTAAAAATTCCAGAAAATTTGATAATAATGGGGGACTAAAATGGGACCTTAAGGGAATATTTGGAGACTTGTGGGGATTTTTTGGGTCATATCAAAAGGAAAACTACTTCCTTTGTCAAAGAATATTAAGTAATTTGGGCACTTTTCAAATTCTTTTGAACTAGCCCATAATGCACAACAAATTGCATATTATGATACCCTTTTAGGATCATACTTATCTGCATTACATCACATTTTTGGCTCATTATTTGGATAAACTTATGATTAGTTGTATGGCATTAACTTAATAATTAAGAAGATCCTGCGACTGCTCAACCGTTAGTCACCTAACCTAAAAGTGTATGACGTTGCCACGTGGTCCAATAATTATTAAATATTTAAATTATTATGTTTATCCTTCTGTGAATCTGTGATGCCTCTGATGTGTTATGAAAATATTTGATGAGCACCAAATTTTGTAGGGATGGCTAATTGTGGTTTTGGATCGGCTGTTTAGTCCCACATTTTACGTTTCCTGCATTTTTTTCTTTTTGAGAGAAATTGTATCGAGGAATTATGTAATGTCTAAGACCGATGACTGCTTTCCATGGAGGCGGAGGCCACTCTTGAAGCAGAAGAATTTAAAAATGGGACCCATGAGGTTTCCAAAGTTATAATTTTTCGCTTTCATTTATGTAATATGGACTGTAATATGGACTTTGGACATTATTTGTGGGACTGGCTGATCCATGCAATTAGCTTATTCACTTAAAAATTGCATCCGCATGAAAATGTTTTATGTATTGTTAATTCATGCAAATTTATGCTCTGCTAGATAAAATGGCAAAAATCGCAAAGCGTCGATTTCGAAGTGCTGGATGCATTAGACATGAATTACTTGAGCTGACAGCTCGTTGTTAAATTTCACCTGCGGACTAAGTCCCTCATTTCTGCTGTGACAAAAGATGGAAAGACGATTGACATTGAAAAGGCGGACACCATTATTTATATTCGTTGCCATATTGACAAGACCCTAAAGGCTGAATACCTTTCGGTCGAAGATCCACTTGAGTTGTGGACTGCCATTGAGGAAAGAAATAAACATCAGAAAGATGTTATACTTCCAAGGGCATGATATGAGTGGGAGACCCTGAGACTGCAGGACTTTAAGTCCATAGCTGAGTAAAACTCAGCTTTTTAGTATCACCTCACGCCTGAAGTTGTGTGATGAAAAAGTCTCAGAAGATATCATGCTGAAAAAGACGTACACGTCTTTCCACGAAAAGGATGCGATACTGATGCAGCAATACCGTGAATAAAAGTTCACCAAGTATTCTGAGCGGCTATCATGTTTACTCATGGATTAACAAAACTGAGAGCTTCTCCTCGCCACTCACAATATGCGCCCCCTGGCACTGCCCCTCCATGAAGCTCACAATGCATCTTCTTCCAAAAAGAAGAAAGAAAACAAAAGGAAAAGAAAACTACAAAAAGGGGGACAGAATGAAAAGGCCAGAGGTCAGGTCCAACATCGAAGAAATGAAGGGAGGCAAAAGTTCACTTGGCGCAGAAACGACAATAACAGAAATGGTGCACCCCTACCTCAAAGAGAATGGAAAGACCAGTGCCATAGATGTGGTATGTAAGGACACCGGTCTAGAGTGTGCAAAACTCCACGGCACCTACAAGATTTGTACAAAGAAAGCTTGAAGAAAAAAGCTGAAACAAATCTGTTGACCATAAATGCTCTAGTTCAGTTCACAGCTGACGATTTCGAAAGAGACGACTTGCTTGATTAGCTGTTTTTATCTTTGCTTTGAACAATAATGTTATGATAGCTGTTTGAATGATTGAATGAAGTATGAATAAATGTGAAAATGTTTTTCTGAAATAAAATGTGCTAACATAATTCATCTTTTAATAGATGAACTGCTCTTATTACTGATTAGTAGACAGTAACACATATAATCCTTCAATACAAATGCTATTTTCATATCATATAAAAGCCCGATAAATATCAGGGCCAATAAACATAACTGAAGATTCTGGGAACACAACACTGTTGCTCCATAATGACACAGAAATTAAAAATAAAGGATGCATTATTCTCTCCGAATTCAAAAAGGAACTTACTAAGTTTCAAGGACATCCATCCTGCAAATGCAAACGAAAAAGAATATCTGTATGTAACATCTCAAAAAAGGAGTAAAATCCATACTTGAACGTTTTGACAGCCTTTCATCAAGCCTCTATCATACAAAGTTTCGACGCAAGGAAGCTAATTTGACGGAGCACCTGAAGTGCCCGATATCAGCCACTTTGGCATGATAGATTTGGCCACCCTTGATCGGTTATGATGCATAGCATCTTATCCCAATCCTATGGGCATGACATGAAGAACCAGAAGATTCTTCAGAAGGGAGAATTCCCTTGCATCCCTTGCTATACGTGAAAACTAATCACAAGGACATCTCTACTAAAAGTTGACTAAGAATATACATACTTCCTCAAAAGAATATAAAGAGATAGATGTGGACAAATCCACCAACTAGTGAGCTATTTCGGTACTTTATGGTACTGATAAATGCATCCTCAAAATATTCGTATGTTTGTCTACCATCGACCCGCAACCTAGCTTTTCCAAAACGTCTGGCACAAATAATAATGTTGCGAGCGCATTTTCCAGACAATCAAATAAAGAGAATATGTCTGGTTAATGCTGGGGAATTTACATCCCGGCCATTTCAAGAGTACTGCCTTGCAACTGGGATAGAAATTGAACATCCAGTGCTATATGTTTATACCCAAAATAGGTTGGCAGAGTCATTGATAAGTAGACTCCAATGGATTGCACAACCATTATTAATGAAATCCCAGTTGTCGGTGAATGCATGGGAACATGCAATTTTACATGCTGCATCGTTAATAAAAATAAAACCCTCTGTAGGTTAGAGTCTATCTCCAATGCAACTTGCTTATGGAATACCACCGAACATCACTCACTTGAGTATCTTCGGTTGCACAATTTATATCCCCATAGCACCACCACAGAGGACAAAAATGGGTCCTCAACGTCGTCTAGGTATCTATGTAGGGTTTGACTCACCCTCAATAATATACCTAGAACCCCAAACGTGGGACGTATTCAAGGCACTTTTTGAAGATTATGAATTTGATGAGACAAATTTCCCCCAAAGTGGGCCCAGAGACTGAAAAATCTGGAGCTACACGAATAATATCGTAGGATACAAATTCATTGACCCACTATGATCCGGTAACAAAGAAATGTGAAAATGAGATCCTGAAGATCATACATATACAGCACACTATTCACCAGTTACAGGACTCATTTACTGACAACCAGAAGATTGTCAGATCACACATCCCTGCTGCAAATACTCCAACTAGGATTGACATCCCCGATAATGGATGCAATCTACCAGCAGCAGAAGTGGATGTTCATCAACAGAAAAGAGGCAGACCAACAGGCTCCAAGGACAAAAATCCAAGAAAAAGGAAAAATAAAAACTCCTGGAGACATTGAGAAAATACTACCATAGGACAATGAGCTCATGATACCCTCACCCTTCCCAGAATCCACTGTAGAGGAAATGCCAGGAAAAACTGAAATGAAAGTAAATATTGTTTGTACTAGGGAGGTGTTGGACATAAAGAACATAATTATCGACAATATATTCGCGTATCATACTGCCACATACATCGCAAAAGTGATAATACCTATATAATGTCATTTTATACTCTGTTGCTAAAGTGTAAACGTAGAGATTGACCAAATACAGAACAAGGCAATAAAAGATGAGCTAAACTCGCTTATGAAACGTGAAGTTTTCGGACCTGCAGTTCAGACACCAAAAGGTGTCAAACCTATAGGTAAAATAAGTATTGTACAAATAAGAAAAAAAATAAGTATATGCTATATGGTACAACCTATATCTCAAGGATATTTTCGCTGAAACTGGGGAATAAATAGATTAAAATGAGCATGACTCGTATGAAGCATCAGATTCCCCATATTATACACTGCGAATACCTTACGATTTGGCAAAGGAAATTTTGGATATGCTGATATTGGATGCTGTGACAGCATACCTCTATGAATATCTTCATAAAATTTCCTTCAAATACCCGAATAAACTTCGGGACGTCGATTTTATTCAAGAAGAAGAAGAATAAGAATAATAAATATTGTACAACCAAGAGAATCACTTGACAAGGCAAGGATTCCTACTAAGGGTTGTCTTTGCATCGTTTTAAAGAGCAAACAATAGGATTTTAGATCATATTTGTAAACAACTTAACCATCATCGGATCTCCTGAAGAGAAAATCGAAATATCTGTTCTTGCCTGACTATCAAACATGAAATGAAAGACCTATGCAAAATAAAGATTAGTCATGGCTTACAGATTTATCTAAAAAGATAAAATCCTGTTACATTAAAATCCATACGCCCTGAGTGCGTTGAAGAAATTACAAGGACCATTGTCATCCAATAAGTACACCTATGGTTGTATGCTCAATGGATGTACAAAAGATCCATTCCATTCGCTGGAAGAGGGGGATGATGTAGTTGGTCCTGAAGTCCCTTATCTAAGTGTAATCAGTGCACTCATGGCTAACTGCATGTGTCCCGATATAGCAGTTACAGTAAATCCACTAGCTAGTGATAGTTAGGCACCTAAAAAGTGCCATTAAAATGGATTAAATCATCTTCTGCACTTCGTCCAAGGGTCGATAGATTTGGGCTTATATTATAAAGAATTATCCTCCATGCTTATGCAAATGTAGGTTACAGGTCCGACCCTTATAATGAGAAATCACAGACTGGGTACCCACAGTGGACGACCATCCACTGCAGATCTGCAAAGCAACCTATGAAGGCAATATCATCATATCATTATGAGATCCTCACCATTCCAGAAACAAACCAATTGTGTATTTGAGAGCGGTGGTACATCACATCCCAGTGACGACGGGGACGGAGGCTGGTCTTTTAGAGCTGACCACATAATCTGAAGACCAAGCCACTTGCTTACCTATTTTTAGGAGACCACATCAGATGCGACGACACAAAGCACACCTCTCCAGAGTTTTTGGTTTCAGTAGCTGCTTAATGATGGTGATTATTGCAATCTGTGTATATTTTCGGAATGTTATAAATAGGAGTGATGAAAAATGCCTAAGAGATCTGAAAGGCTAAGGGCTTGTATAGATCAGGGGGAGTTAGAGGGAATTTGTACTCTTTTTCCTTAGCTATGGGTTTTTCCCACAAGGTTTTCCATAGCCAAAAGTTTTAATGAGGCAAACACCATCAACTCAGGATCCTGAAGTATCCACCCCTTGTGAGACTCATAAAACACTCAGAATCCCGAAGTATCCACTCCTTGTGGGACTCATAAAACACTCGGAATCCCGAAGTATTTATGAGCAGAGTCCACACCTATGGCTGGATAAGGGGGAGTGTTGTAAATGAATGTTGATGAGAGTTTGTATTTGTTGGATATGGACGACATGAATACACCCATGAGGGGATGTATGAGGGTATACAGACCTCAGATGTCACGTGCACGAAAGCGTGCGCGGAGGGAACCTTTTCTCGTGTGAAAAGGACTACTCGATAAGTGAAAAAGTCACTTTATAAGTGCATAAAGGCACTTGATAAGTGAATGAAGAAGAGGATAAATGAATGTGCTAATATAGGCTAATAAGCTTATATTTAGTTATTTCATACAATAACTACCCCTAAAGCCTATAAATAGGACCCAAGGGTAAGGCATTCATACTACACTTTCCATGCCATAAGTTTGCAAAAGGCATCTTATGTTCTTCTTCTCCCTTCCATTAAAATCCTCTTCTAAATAGAGATTTAGACGGTGAAACTCTGCTTCGATCCTCTGTGACGAATTATCGACCGTTGTGGCGAATCCGAGGGCAAAGTTCAGAGATTACGGTGCCGCGTACGCAAACGTAAGTCTCTACTTTATTATTCGATCCTAACGTCATTGTTTTGACAGGATCCTACATTGGTATCAAAGGCCAGGGCCAGGCACTGGCCGTCCCTGGCCGGCCTTCGGCCAGGGCAGGGCCCCTGGCCGGGGGGCCAGGGCCCCTGGCCGACCAGTGTGGACCTTTTGGCCGGCATTGGCCGGCCTCGGCCAGTGCCGAGCCCTGGTTGACCCTGTTTGGGGGGCCTTGCATGAATGTGACATGCATGGCTAGCCCATACGGGGCCGACGACAGTCGTCTGCGGCAAAATTCTCCTATAAGGGGGGAAGCGCCTGGATCCATACGGGAGCAGGCGACGATGGCTTGCAGAAAAATCCCCTCAGGGGGGATCCGGCCTTGGCACGGCTATGGCTCAATCCCGGCAATGGCCAGGGATTGCCGTATATTTCGCTAGTATCATAAGGGTACTAAGTTGAAATATCACATTTACTTTTGAAAAATACGTTTTCAAAAACGCTTTTTCCGCTGCGAAGTACTATAAGAGTACTATTACTTGATAAAGTGATGGGGAAATATTGAAAGTTACTCTAGATGGTGATTGGAAACGTAGTGACCTTTCCGATTCTAGAGTAACATCTTCAATATTTTTTGAAAGTAACTTCTCAAATTATAAATATCATTCTAAGTGGGAGTTGAAATTAGAACTATCCAAATGGGATATTCTATTATCATTTCAAGTGGGAATTATATTTTAAGAATTTTTAATGCAATATTTTTGATCAAACCTTCGGTTTTGTGTCTTTTGCAGCATTTTAAAAGTAAAATGTCTTCCGCTTCAAAGAATATCGTCGCTGAGTTAAACAGAGGTGAAAAACTCAACGGCGATAATTACAAACTATGGTCCATTAAAATACAGTACGTTCTGGAGGAGCAAGAAGTGCTCGAAACTCTAAAGAACGTAATGATTGAACCCGAGTTGGGCACTACTGCCCAACACAGACGAGACAAGGAAGCTTTTGATGCTTGGTCTCGGAAGAACAAGATAGCCCGCATTACGTTATTGTCCAGTATGGCAGATGACATAATGCGCATCTTCCGAGAGCATGACCTAGCCATGGACATATGGTCCAAGCTAGAGGAGAAGTTTGGTGGCACATCGGTGTCCAAACTTCACGTCTTAACTATAAGATTCGATTCATACAAGAAACGTCCAGATCATTCCATGGGTAAACATCTGCGACATATGGCGAATCTAATCTCAGAGTTAAAGGATGCAGGTCATGTGCTCACAGATGAGCAACAAATTCAAGCAGTCATACGTTCCCTACCAAATGGGTGGGACCAAATGAAGATGCATCTCACTCATAATGAGAGCATCAAGACCTTCAGCGATGTTTCCAAGCACCTAGGGATGGCAGTAATGACCTGACCCGACCCGCCCGACCCGACCCGCCACGGTTTTGACCCGCCCCGGCCCGGCCCGTAGTCGGGTCGGGGCAAGCTTGGGCTTTGTATGCAACCCGCCCCGCCCCGATAAACTATAGAGGTTCTAAAAAAACCTTACTATTTTGATGCGAACCATGCGGTCTGCCCATATCACTAACTCATACTCTGTTCCAATGTTCTTCCAATTAGGCCAATTCCCAATTCCAAATTATCAATAAATCACAAATGTCCTAAATCCCAAATAAAACTTTTATTTGGGATTCATATGGATGGCAGTAATGACCTGACCCGACCGACCCGACCCGGCTTTGGTAAGAAATTACCCGACCCGGCCCGGCCCGCAGACGGGGCGGGCAAGCTTGGGTAGTTAAATACCCGCCCCGCCCCGCAATATTGCCATTCCTACAAGCACCTCGAGTTAGAGGAAGAGCGGCTTGCGGCTGCCAAGCCAAGTGAAGAAGTGCACATGGTTGCTAGTTCCTCACACGGGGGAAAGAAACGTAAAGATCGTTCAAAGTCTACTAATGAACGTAATAAGCAACCTGAGTCTACCAAGAAACCCAAACATAAGGGTGGGCACAAGAAATGGCACAAGAAGAAAGACTTGAAGAAGATCAAGTGCTTCAAGTGCAACAAGCTCGGTCACTATGCTCGTTCGTGTACGAGTGGAAGCGACGAGGTAACTTGTAATTATACTAGTTACATATGTGTTTCTAGTTCAATATTTCTTGTGGAATCTAATCCATTTTGGATAATTGATTCAGGTACCACCGACCACATAGCAAGGGACAGAAGGTCCTTCGTGGAGTATCACCGGATACCCCAAGGAATGAAGTGGATCTATGTAGGTAACAACACACGTGTTGAAGTGAAAGGCGTTGGGACTTGCAAGCTAGTCTTGGACAACGGCCGCACTCTCCTACTTCATGATGTTCTCTTCGCTCCAGATATTCGAAGGAATATAATATCTGTGGTCGTGTTAATGGGTCTTGGTTATAGCTGGTTCTTTCAAAATTTTAAAGTGGACTTGTGTTGTAATAATACTCTAATTGGTTCTGGGTATGTATTTAAAGGATTTATTGTATTAAATACAATGTATGATTCCTCTAATTGTAATGAAAATTTCCTTATTGCAAATTCTTCGACTTATGAGTCTGATATAATTTGTTGGCACGCAAGGCTTGGTCATATTGGACCAATGCGTGTGGATAGACTTGCCAAACGTGACTTTCTATCCAATGTTTCAAAGGTCGATATGTCAACCTGTGAACATTGCCTTGTGGGGAAATCTTGTCGCAAGCCGTTTGGAACCGGCACAAGGGCCGAGGTTCCATTACAGCTCATCCATTCGGACATATGTGGTCCGATGAATGTCAAGACAAGGCGCGGGAAGTCCTATTTCATCACTTTTATTGATGATTTCACCCGATTCGGACATATCTATTTGATATCCCACAAAAGTGAAGCATTAACCTGCTTTAAAAACTATATGAGTTTAGTGGAGAATCAATTAGATCACAAGATTAAGGTCTTACGAACCGATAGGGGCGGTGAATATCAATCAACAAGTTTTGAGGAACTTTGTGATGAAAAGGGCATAGTACATCAGGTAACTATGCCTTATACTCCTTAACAAAATGGTGTTGCTGAAAGGAGGAATAGGACTTTAATGGAAATGGTCCGTTCAATGATGGCGCAAGCTAACTTGCCAATCACCTTTTGGGGTGACGCATTATTAACGGTCACTTTCATTTTGAACCGCGTACCCTCGAAATCAGTTAGCACCACTCCTTATGAGTTGTGGAACCAAAAGTCTCCTGACTTAAACATTTTAAAACCTTGGGGGTGTGCATCCTACGCACATATTTTCTCCCATAAGTATGGCAAACTTGGGCCACGGGGAAGGAAATATATCTTTATACGATACACAGAAAACTCCAAAGGTTATGTTTTCATTGGTCAGGAAGATAATGGAGGTCTAATTGAATTTGAGTCGAGGGATGTCACTTTCTTGGAAAACGAATTTCCAAGACAGGGCGAGATAAGTCAGGACTTATCTCTATTTGAGATTAATGATCAAGAAGGATTACCTCATTAGAGTGGGAGAATTCTTGGTGAAGACGAAAATACGTTTCACACTTCACCAATGGATGATACGAATGACGCGAATCCTATTCCATACGGGAATGATGATCCAAGTGGGAGCATTTCTAACAACATTCCAAGTGGGAGTGATATTAGAATTGATCTAAATTCAAGTCAACAAGGACGTGAAGAATCTCAAATACGACGTAGTAGTCGTACAAGGTTGGCTCCTCTAAGATTTGAGGATGAATTTCCGCAAACCTTTATGACTATACTACAAGATGATGACGAGCCTGCTACTTTCAAACAGGCCGTATCATGCCCTGCGAAAGAAATGGATGGAAGCGATGAAGGAGGAGTTGGAATCCATGAAAGTTAACCAAGTCTGGGACTTAGTTAACTTACCCAGAGGATGTAGAGCTATTGGGAACAAATGGGTTCTCAAGATCAAGCATAAGGCTGATGGCTCTATAGACAGATATAAAGCTCGCCTTGTCGCGAAAGGTTTTACGCAACAGGAAGGGATAGACTACGAAGAGACCTTCTCACATGTTGTCCGTTTTACCTCGATTCGCCTGATTCTGGCTATGGTAGCTTGCTTAGACCTCGAATTACATCAGATGGATGTAAAGACTGCCTTTCTCAATGGAGAATTGGACGAGGAGATCTATATGGAACAACCAACATGGTTTGTAAAAGAAGGAAACGAACATAAGGTTTGTAAACTTCGTAAGTCCATATATGGTCTTAAACAATCCTCGAGGCAATGGTATATACGATTTCAGGAAGTTGTCTTATCAAATGGTTTTTCCATGCTTGATGAAGATAACTGTGTATATATCAAGAGGATTAAGAGCAAGTACGTTATTATGTCTCTATATGTAGATGACATTTTAATAGCCGGAAATGACAAGGGCTTTGTGATGGATATCAAGGCTTGGCTTTCATCAGTTTTTGAGATGAAAGACATGGGAGAAGCCGCATATATCCTTGGAGTTAAGATTTCAAGGAATCGTTCGAAGAAACTTCTTTCTCTTTCACAAGAGACTTATATAAAGAAGGTTTTAGAACGTTTTAATATGCAGGACTGCAAGTCCATTGATACTCCTATAAGCAAATGCGATAATTTATGTCTGAAATCATGTCCAAAGAACCAAAAGGAAAAGGAAATTATGGAAAAAGTTCCATATTCCAGTGCAGTTGGTAGTCTTATGTACGCTATGATGTGTACAAGACCGGACATCTGTTTTACCGTTGGAATGGTAAGTCGTTACCAATCCAATCCAGGGCAAGTACACTGGAAAGCGGTTAAGAGGATAATGCGGTATCTTAAAGGAACTGCGGACTATGCTTTATGCTATCAAGGAGATGCCTTGAGGCTCGAAGGCTACACTGATGCTGATTGGGCGGGTGATCTTGATGAGCGACGATCGACCTCAGGATATGTTTTTCTACTCGGATCTGGTGCAATATCCTGGAGTAGCAAGAAACAATCCTGCATCGCACTTTCAACTATGGAAGCCGAGTTTGTAGCATTTAGCATAGCAGTCCAAGATGCTGTTTGGCTTAGGAAGTTCTTAGACTGGCTAATTGATGTAAGTGACTCAGGTGCTGTACCAATACACAGTGACAGTCAAGCATCTATAGCCTATGTCAAAGATCCAAAATTCCATTGTAAGACCAAACACATAGATATCCGCTACAAATTTGCAAAAGACTATGACAAGACCAAGAAGGTAGACATAAGGTACATATCTACGCATGAGATGATAGCGAATCCGCTTACGAAGGCGATCCGCAGAGATGTGTTTTACAAACACTTATCATCTCAAGGATTGCGTAAGAGCTGAGTTGTACCAATGTAAATTCCCATGTCTGTAAAAGATCAAATTTTAATAAAAGAATAAGTTCTTTTCAACATTGCATATGACTTTCTTGAAAATGTTTGTGTACATTTTAAATCTCAGCTGGTTTTTAGTATGTCGGACAGATTGAGGTTGGCTCTCTCACATGAGCAACCGCCTTTATTATATCAGACAGATAAAATGAAGATGAGACCTGTTTAAAGTCAAAATCGTCAGACGGATGATTTAGAGTCATGGCTTAAACAAAATGGTCGTATGAAAGATCTTCATCATATGGATGCTTACAAAAGATCTAATAGGATTCTTAAATCCTATCTGTCTTATGCGGGATGTGGGTCCAGAAGATTATTTGAGTAGTAAAAGGGACTCAAAATCAGACATTGTGGTGTCTGATCATCATTCTTACAACATCATTAAGACATACGCTCCCTGGGAAAGGAGTGATGTTGTAATACGTATTCATACTACGTATGCATTTGACCATTGGGTTAGAATAGTAATTGTGTTTACTATTATGTGAGACCCAAAGACCACATGGGTTTTAACTCGTTACCCTTATGGACTCTAATTGGTTCCTTTAGATTTGACTGGGTGATTGCTATCTTAGCATGTTGTTTATGGACTATGGTCAATTCGGTCCGGTGGGGGCATGTTAGAAAAGCAAGTCAAGTCAAGATCGAAAGGATCGCAAGAAGAGGAAGATTAATTTCATATTCACATTTGGACTTTAGAGATTCAAAGCTGGCCAGCCAATTGTAATCCAGATGGGATTCAATTGTTGAATATAAAGTATAAGAAATGTGAAGAAATAATCTAGGGTAAAGCATGCGTTGATCTACTCAACTTTGCACCTCGAGGAGTGTTGTGTATCTCTAACAAGTGCACAACAGTGGACTCTATGCGTATGACGGTCACACGGTCTATTTCTCGGTATGATAAACAGAAGAGTTAAAGGAAAAGATGTTTCCTTACAATCCCCTCAAGTGTGAGTGGGAGATGTTGGATATGGACGACATGAATACACCCATGAGGGGATGTATGAGGGTATACGGACCTCAGATGTCACGTGCACGAAAGCGTGCGCGGAGGGAACCTTTTCTCGTGTGAAAAGGACCACTCGATAAGTGGAAAAAGCCACTCGATAAGTGGAAAAAGTCACTTTATAAGTGCATAATGGCACTTGATAAGTGAATGAAGAAGAGGATAAATGAATGTGCTAATATAGGCTAATAAGCTTATATTTAGTTATTTCATACAATAACTACCCCTAAAGCCTATAAATAGGACCCAAGGGTAAGGCATTCATACTACACTTTCCATGCCATAAGTTTGCAAAAGGCATCTTATGTTCTTCTTCTCCCTTCCATTAAAATCCTCTTCTAAATAGAGATTTAGACGGTGAAACTCTGTTTCGATCCTCCGTGACGAAGTATCAACCGTTGTGGCGAATCCAATGGCAAAGTTCAGAGATTACGGTGCCGCGTAGGCAAACGTAAGTCTCTACTTTATTATTTGATCCTAACGTCGTTGTTTTGACAGGATCCTATAGTATTAGGATTACATCTTATCCATAAGATAAGATCATATCAATTATATCTCTATCTATGTACACTCTTTCCTCTACTATAAATAGAGGACTGGGGTCTCCTCCCTAGATTTGATTCTTCACAAGAAAATACATTTAAAAGAAATACCTAAAATAATTATTTTTAACGTGGAGAAACGTGAATTTAGTGGACTTGTAAGAAGAAGAACATAAAAGGTTAAAAACTGCATTACAGTATTTATTTATGACTTTAATGTTAAATGGTTATGGACACTTTTCCATCCTAGTGTATGGGCATACTTATCGTAAATTGTTAGTTTTAGCTTGTCCCTTATTTTTTGGAAAAACATTATAGCAAATATAACAATACAAATTAAGCCAAAACAACAACTTTGGGTTATCAGATAACTTTCAATTTTCGTTAATTCACGGCAACAACGATTTTACATTTCTAATGAAAACTTTGATAAAATATCCAAATAGGATACTGTCAAACTTGTAATTTTAAGTATCTTTTTCGTAGTGACAAAACTGTAATGGACTTTTTGTCAATTTTAAGGAGTCTGTTTACACTTTACGAGTTAGGTTGCACACAACTTCTCCCATTATATGTGTACTAGAAATAACCCGTGCACATAGTGCACGGTGACCCAAGACAAGACACACACAAAATACGGTGCACGCGCAAAACCGGCAAAAGAGCGAGAAGTATGGGTGTGGGGGGTATCGTCGGGAGGGACCCACTTGCAACCGAAAAAGAGAGAGAAGTGTGGGTGTGTGTAACGTCGGGAGGTAAAAGGGGTTAAATTGCAAAAAACTCTGGGAGAGAAAAGTGCGTAAATCTCATTGCAAAATACAATGTGTAAAAAGGGGAAAACAATAGCAGTTAAAGTGCAAAAATGCAGTGGTCAAAGTGAAAAAAGAATGATGACAAACCTGTAAATAAGTGGAAAGGTATGGGTATTGTGTTTTATGAAAAAGCAATGACAATCTTGCAATTAACGGGGATGAGTGGGTCTTTTGTTTTGGGTCTCCACTCCCACATCCCAAATTGCACCACCACCTCACCCCTGTGTATGTGGGGGGGGGGGGGAGAGAGAGAGAGAGAGAGAGAGAGAGAGAGAGAGAGTGAGTGAGAGAGAGAGAGTGTGTGTGTGATGTGGCATGCCCATCCACCCGCTACATGGGACAAACCCTGTAAACTAGGTTTCTCATAGTCAGCAAAAACCTCCCTCATTTGTATAATAGCTGTATGATACTAAATTTTTATGTTTTTCTAAAAGTTCTTTTTGCCCTTTTCTTTTTACCTCCAAGGATGATGTTTTAATGTCGAAATCAAGCCCAACAATGTTTTTTCATTTTTGATTAGCTGGCTTGGAAAATCACGTAATATCCTTTTATTCATGACAGTACGAGATATGTTAAAATGCTTCGAATAATCATAATTAATGGGTATATTTTTTCTAATTTATGATAATTCTGATTGAGTCCATAATAAGAAAACTCGAGTTAATAGATGTTATACATAAAAATCAAGAAGGGATGTACATCCACAAATGAAATGTAGAGAAGGCTATGGCTTATTTAGACGGGCTTCATTTTCTAGCAAAATGTTTCGGACTAAGATTGCTAGAGAAGGCTTGCACAGGATATGATCACTCCGTATTTTACACCTTTTTTCCGCATGTTTGCATGCCATTTAGATCGCTCAAATCATGTATTTCACGATTTATCGACGATATTGCGATACTTTTCACGATTTGTTGTTTTTTTCGTATTTCAGGAGATTTGGAGCGATTTGGAGTGATCCGAGATACACCTACTCCGGAGTGTCACCGACGACTTCCCCGAGGGGTATTTTGCTATTGGAGAGGAGCGGAAGAAGAAAGAACGTCGTAGGAGCGACGAGGAGGCAAAAATACGCAATTTGGGCATCTTCAGCAGCTCACTCGGCCGAGTGAAGGAGTCACTCGGCCGACCGATGAGACCCCGCTCGGCCGGCCAGATTGGACACGCTCCAAGCGTGCACTCGGCCGAGCATCAGAAGCCGCATCGGCCGAGTGACGTATCCCGTCCGCCCGAGTGGCACTCAGACGACACCCATCAAAAACTCCCGACTTACTGTTTTTCGTCAGTCCGAGCATTAGAAGACCCACTCGGCCGAGTGGCAATTGCCGACCGCCCGAGTGAAGATAAGCCCATCGGCCGAGTGACGACATCTCACTCGGCCGAGTGACCCCCGAAGTGAAGACCCCCAATACCCCAGACTTACTGGAAATTCTCAGGGTCTCTCACTCGGCCGAGCGACTTTTGTCACTCGGCCAAGTGAGCAGCGCTGCCTGTAGCGGAAATCACGATTTTGGAGCTACGCAGGGGAAGTTTGGTCACGAATTTTTGGGCAGTTTTGGGGGTATTTAACCCCAGATTCTAACCTAGTTTAGAGGGCTTTTTCTATTGCTTTTGGCAGCCTTTTTAGATTAGACTTTTTAGAGTTTTATTCTTGTGATTAGAGAGGAGAGAAAAATGTTATTTTGTTGGATTCTTGGAAAGCTACATTGGTTTGTCTCCCTCTTCATTAAAAATCTTATTTTTATTGCTATTTTGAATATTGCCATGAATTCTATTGCTATTTCAATTGATTATTCTTCCATTTGTGATATGATTTGTGAGTAGTCTTAACGTCTTAGGGCGTGGGGATGAACCCTACGAGCCCAATTTCCGATTTATGATGATTTGGTAGAACTATTGCTAGAATTGCTATTAGGGTTAGTTTGGGATTGATATAACACGGATAGCTAGGTGTTCATACCGATTGGGATTTGCAAGAGATTGGATCCCAATTCGATAGGAAACCCTAGAAATCCAAATTGGGTTGGAATTGAGTTCCCGAAGTATCGGTTTGCAAGAGATTGGACCGATACTAGGATTCTCGGTTGCAATTCTATACCAATACCCGTTTGCAAGAGATTGGACGGGTAGGAACTATCCCAACATAGGTCGTAGCCCGAGTTTGCACGAGAGTGGGCTCGGGATGTGATTGAACGATGACGTTGATCCTAATGCTAGCTTGCCTAGGCTAGGGTTTGCAAGAGATTGGGCCTGAGCCTAGGTTTGCTATAGACCGGCAACAGCGAGAGAGCGTGAGCTAGGTTTTACATTCAGTTGCAACTAGTTCATCCGACATTCTACCCTAGCAATTGTGAAACCGATGAATCACAATGACGAGATACGGTGAGTAGCGGGGATTCCCTATTCCCTAGGCGTCTTTATTTGATTTTATATCTCTTTACATTATTTGACGATTGTGACAACATCGCCGAAAGGCAAATTCCTACTTATCTGTCCCTATAGCCAGGTTGTTCGGAGAAGGCACTGTCATACGTCCTCCCTGTGTTCGATACCCGCTCGCCGCTACACCGTGCGCTTGCGGTAAAACTACACGGTCGCTCTTTAGGGTGTACGCCCAGGCGCGATCAAGTTTTTGGCGCCGTTGCCGGGGAGGGCGTTTTGACAGAGTTTGATTTGGATCACCCGGTCATTTCTCTTCAACTTCTTTCTTTATTGCTTCAGTCTTTTCTAACTCTGTTTACGGCCCCATTTTGCAATCCCTCCCGAAATTCTCCACGGAATCTTATCAGGTAAAATGGGGGATGCAATTCCCATGACTGAGTCTGGCCAGTGAGATTATGAATCTTTTGCGGAGCTCCTCAAGGAACTTATTGATGAGGTCTACGCTACCGGAGCTTTTGCTATTAGTATCGAGGACCCCGTCGAACAACTGTTTGCTAGCTTCGTGATGGATCAAATCTCCCCGGATGGGACTATTGGGGGCGATATCAGAGTTGATGTGAGGGATGACAGGCAATATTTTGAAGGCGATAGAACGTGTGTCGAAGAGTACTACACTCCCGAGGAACACTTCGAACAAATCGATATTCAGGGAGATACACACTATGACCCTCACTCTTGCATTTATGAATCTGCTGACGTATTTCTTGATCTCAGGAATGAACCGGAGCAAGGTGGTGGTCCTATCGATGCAGGCGCAGAATCGGAGAGCGTCTATTCCGATGCACCGTCCTCACTAGAAAGCGAATCTGAGCCCCCATTCGAGAGTGAGATAAATTCAGATGTCGAAGGAGAAGCCAAATTCACACAAGACGACGAAGCAAAGGGTACATCACCCTTTGAGGTAGAGCTTAAACAATTACTGCCGAATCTAAGGTATGCTTTCTTGGGTAGTAAATTGACCTTCCCGGTGATTGTAAATGCTCACCTAAACCAAGACCAACTTGAAAAATTATTAGAAGTCCTTAGGGATCACAAGGATGTCCTTGGTTACACAATCTCTGATCTTAAGGGAATAAGCCCTAGGCTATGCACGCATAGGATCCACTTGGAAAACAATGAAGCCTCTTCTATTGAGCCTCAAAGGTGGTTGAACCCGAATATGAAAGAGGTAGTGAAAAAGGAAATCCTAAAATTGCTTGATGCTGGAATTATCTATCCGATCTCTGATAGTAGATGGGTTAGCCCCGTTCACGTCGTCCCCAAGAAAGGGGGGATGACCGTTATAAAAAATGATAAAGGAGAACCCATTTCTACTCGCACTGTCACGGGATGGCGAATGTGCATATATTATAGGAAACTAAATAAAGCCACCTGAAAAGACCATTACCCATTGCCCTTCATTGATCAAATGCTCGAACGCCTAGCTAAACATAAATACTTTTGTTATTTGGATGGGTATTCGGGATTCTTCCAAATCCCTTTGCACGAAGATGACCAGGAAAAAACCACTTTCACCTGCCCCTATGGTACCTATGCCTACCGTAGGATGCCCTTCGGTCTTTGTAATGCTCCCGCAACCTTTCAGAGATGTATGACATCCATTTTTTCTGATTACATTGAAAATATAATGGAAGTCTTTATGGATGATTTCTCGGTTTATGGGAGCGAGTTTGATTCTTGTTTGGCTAATCTCACTAAAGTTCTTAAAAGGTGCCAACAAAATAATCTAACTCTGAACTGGGAGAAATGCCACTTCATGGTCACAGAAGGTATAGTTCTTGGGCACCTTGTCTCCTCAAGAGGGATTGATGTAGATAAGGCAAAGATTGAGGTAATCGAGAAACTCCCACCTCCTATTAATGTTAAGGGCATTAGAGGCTTTCTTGGTCATGCGGGGTTTTACCGTCGCTTTATCAGGGATTTTGCCTTGATTGCCCGACCTCTTACGTCCTTGCTTGCTAAAGATACTCCTTTTATTTTTTCAGGCGAATGCTTGCAAGCCTTCAATACCTTGAAGGAAGCACTAGTTTCCGCACCCATCATACAACCACCGGATTGGAGCCTTCCCTTTGAGCTAATGTGTGACGCTAGCGACCAAGCCATTGGAGCGGTATTGGGACAAAGGAAAGATAAGAAGCTTCATGCAATATTCTATGCGAGCAAGAAATTGGATGACGCGCAGAAAAACTATACAACTACCGAAAAAGAGCTTCTAGCTGTCGTCTATTCCATCGAGAAGTTTCGCTCCTACCTCCTTGGTTCCAAGGTGATTGTCCACACCGACCATGCGGCATTGAAATATCTTCTAAACAAGGAGGAGGCCAAACCCCGGTTAATTAGGTGGATACTCTTGTTGCAAGAATTCGATTTGGAGATCAGAGACAAGAAAGGTATGGACAATGTTGTGGCGGATCATTTGTCTCGGCTTATTCGCGACAAGGAGGATGAGAGTTTACCTATCGACGACACGTTCGTGGATGAGAGGCTATACGCCATAAGGCCCGGGAAGTGCCTTGGTACGCGGACTTCGTCAATTACTTGGCTTGTGGAATTAAACCGCATGGGATGCCCACGCAACAAAAGAGGAGATTTTTGCATGAGGTCCGTAGCTATTTTTGGGAAGATCCATACCTCTTCAAGATATGCAAAGATAGTGTTATTCGGAGGTGTGTTTCTAAGGAGGAGGCAACGTCTATCATCTTGCATTGCCACGGTATGCCATGCGGGGGACATCATGCCGCCTCTAAGACAACCGCTAAGATTTTGCAGAGCGGATTCTTCTGGCCAACAATGTTCAGAGACACCCACGACTTTGTGAAGGGGTGTAATAGATGCCAACGGACTGGGAATATTTCCAGACGTAATGAGATGCCAATGAGGCCCATCCAAGAAATTGAGCTTTTTGATTGTTGGGGAGTTGACTTCATGGGACCATTTCCGTCAAGCAACGGTAACAAGTATATCCTATTGGCCGTTGACTACGTTTCCAAATGGGTGGAAGCAATCGCTACCCCTACCAATGATGCAAGGGTTGTTTCTAAATTTTTTAGGCAGAATATCTTCCCACGCTTCGGGGTGCCTCGTACCTTGATAAGCGACGGGGGGAGCCATTTCATAGAAAACAAGTTCGAAGCCATGCTGAAGAAGTACGGGGTAAACCATAGAGTTGGCATGGCATATCACCCCCAGACGAGCGGCCAGGTGGAGGTCTCGAATAGAGAGATAAAACAAATTCTTGAGAAGACCGTTGATCGATCTAGAAAGGATTGGTCAATGAAGCTAAACGATGCTCTATGGGCATATCGCACAGCCTTTCGCACTCCCATCGGCACCACACCGTTCCGACTTGTTTATGGGAAAGCTTGTCACTTGCCGGTAGAGTTGGAACGCCGCGCGTATTGGGCCATCAAGACCCTCAATTACGATTATAAGAGTGCGGCGGTGAGGTGACTCTTGGACATCAACGAGCTTGATGAGATTAGGAGAGACGCCTACGAGAGCTCGAGAATTTACAAAGAAAGGACCAAGATTCTTGGTGTGACCGAAAAGGTGCTCTTAAAACCCATTCTTTCGAACATAAACATGAATAACCATGGCCACATTCCTCTTCAACTTAAAGACTATTCTTAAAAATCGTGTATACTTAAGCTTTTTCATCACATTAGCATGCATGAAATATATTCAAACTATTTCGAGATATTAATCATGGAAATTGAAAGTTTTCTTGAATAGTATATTAACAGCAAATTCCATGAAGGAAAAATAATTAATCAAGCCATAAACAATTTTGAGAACTCAATTAACGTATAATCATCCGAATTTGAGGCATATGAATGAGTTTTAAAATGATGAGATTTAGTGATTTATTCTTATTAAAAAAAAATCCTAAGGTCTCATACACACCCCCCAACTAAAGATGGACATTGTCCTCAATGTCAGAAGAGGTACGAGTTTATTCAAGCAAGCAACCTAGAAAGCATATAAAAATCTACACTACTGGAAAGAACACACCGTGATCAAATGGCGGATCCCGAATCTTTGATGGTGGAGGAAGTTGTTCAATTTGCTCCTTGCGCTCCTCGGCGAGTAATCTTCCTCCAACGACTAAACTGGATCCCAGCAACGTAACTCCCAGCATCTCTATAAGATGTCCACCTGTATCCTGCAAGAGATGAGTCACGTCAATCCATTTTAGTTTAAGATTCTTCGCAACAAAAATATTCCAAATATAGTCATCAAAATAAGTGAAAGAAATTAAAATAAGTTGACGACTACTCCCTGAAAGATATGCACTACTCTCGGTATGATGCTCGATCAATGGAGAGACAGGTAATTGGTTTTGGGACAAAACTGGAGGAGGGCATGGTTCTGAATCCATGGCGATAATCTCAAAACCCTTTTCCCTAGCTGTCTCCTCCTCTCGTTCATCCAAAATTGCTAGCTCGTCCTCTCTTTCGCACACACGTTTTGCCATGTATATATTTTTATTCGTGTCCTTGCTCGGTATAACTGCAATAGAAGATGAACTCGTATTAGATTCTTTAAATTGAGTTTCAAAAGCATTACCTTCTTCTACGCAAGTGGCAATGAAATTAAGATTTTCAATGGAATTTTGAATCTGCCGACTCCGAGCAAGGAAATTCTCATGGAATTGATGGGATGTGGCCTCCTGTGTCTGAATAATCAGGTAAGCGTCCTCTCTCAAGGATTGCAAAGGTACGTCTATGCTTTGCTCTTCTTGATCAAGGCTCGAAGGCTCCGTTGAATCGCTCTCTGAAGTCTCTTCCACGGTTTCTTCGTTTTCTTGCAGAGACTCCATGTATTCCCACGCCACTGTCGGCGTCATGCCTCCCAATAATTCCTGTAGCTGTGGTTGTAGTCCATCTAGGAAGAACGCCATAAGCTCTTCATTTTTGTACCCATGCTGCGGATAGCTCGATATAATGTCTGTGAACCTCCTCCAGGCCTGAAAGAAAGTTTCACAGTCAGTTTGATTAAAATTAACAATTTTGAGCTTCTCCATTCTATGTTTGTCTGCATTAGCATATCGTGCATCATAAAGATTGTTTGTGCAATAGAAGTTCATATATTCCATTTTGAAATAAGATAAAATAAAATAAAAAAAAAGTTTATGTATAGTAAAGTGGAAAGATCTCACCGAAGGTCCTCTAAATGAAATAAACCGTAGTCACAAACCATTCCTCCCCGGCAACGGCGCCAAAAACTTGGTGGGACCGGAAAGGTGCTCTCTCTCAAGCGCAAGAGTCCGTACAAGTAGTAAAATCTGGGAGTCCAGATGTCGAATCCACGGGAAGAAATCTGTTGCAACCACAATCCAAATCAAATATAAAGCCAACGAAGAGAGACTAAACACTTTTAATGGTGGTGATGGTGGTGTGAATGGGGATACGTGAATGATACGAACAAGGAAAATACGTGAGAACAAATATCTATAAAAAGTATGCATATGGTATGGGTTCGCTAGGATCAACGATTCGTATTAATTTGGTTGATAGGTATAACGCAATGAATTCTCCTTTTGGGAGCAATTCATCGGAAAATACCCAATATAACTCAATGAATTCTCCTTTTGGGAGCAATTCATCGGAAGATGCCCTTTTGGGGGTTCAAACACAATATTCAAAAAGATCGTCGCTAAAGTTATAATACGATATGAAACTCTCTTTTGGAGAGATCAAGACTACGGTATGAAACTCCCTTTTGGGGAGATCAAAACTCACCCTTTTGGGGGCGATCATCAACTAAATTAATTCTTTTGGAATCTAAAAAAGTCGATTTACGAACAAAGATTACAATTTTAGCGACGTTTAACGATTAAGCACATGGAATACAACCAAATAAACACAAATTATAGCCCCTAACTACGCCAAACCATGCACAATAACAATTTAGCTACTCATAATGCAAGAATAAACAGGTTTCATATCCAAATACTTCAAGTATATAGCAAAATACGGTAGAAAAAGCACTAATTAAGGAGTTTAAGTTAAGAATTCATCACCAAATATCCTTGAAAAGACATCAAAACTCTCTGGAAATAAGAAAATACCCTCTGAAATTTTACAGAATTTTTCAGGGGGAGAATACGGCTCCTAGAGCCTCTAATACGCTCAAAATACGCCCCCAATCTGCTTTTAATACGCCCAAAAACCCTAAATACGCTTATATAATAAGCATTGCGGGTTTTAGAAGCTTATTGGGTTTAAAACCCGCACCCGAATGCATCCAAACCGCTCATCTTGAGCGGATCAATCCACGGCCGCACGATCAAAGCGGGATGCGACGTGGGGCTGCCACGTGTCCTAGCGGGTCGGATCCACGCTTTGCTTTCGAATCCGTATCAAACTCGGAGTTCTCCCGACCGTAGGATCAAGATCAGATGGATGTGAGCTCGCCACGTCGCCCGCTTTTGTGCACAGGCGGAATTAGTCGTAGTCGTTGGATTGATGATCAACGACGTGGATGAGGCCACGTCGCTGGCTGATTTCGTTCTTCGTTCGCTCATCAGCGCGAATCCGAACCGTCCGTTCAATGGGCGGGATTGAACCCCGAAGCGCCACGCGTCCCTTTCGAATCGCGCCCGCTTCCGCTTCGCGTTTGGTCGTGGGATGAAGGGTGACCGTTGGATGTCGATCGCGCGGGTCTCGAAGCGCCACGTGGACCCAGCGCTCGTCGCTGAGAGATTTGATGCGGATTGATTCGCCGCCGTTAGATCTTTTATCTACGGTGGGGATGCAGCCACGTGGCCCGTAAGCGAATTCGAATTCGAATTCGAATCATCCAGGATCTGGCCCGTTGGATCTCCGATCTACGGCTCTCGAATTGCCACGTCACCCCGCCCATTTGCTAAGTTTAGTTCGCAGCTGATGGCCGTTGGATTAGAATCCAACGGCGGAGAGATTTCCCAAGCGGCGAAAATCGCGATCCGTGCGATTGATCGGGAAAAGCCCAGATATCGCTACGTGTCGGCCTGTGATTGGCTGCCGACCGTATTTCGCGTATTTTCTTGCGTATTTCCCCATTTAATTGGTATTCTGCATTCAAAAATTCACAGTAATTAGCACAGATCTCAGAAAAATACAAATAAATAGTCGTTGGAATCGTGAGATCGAGACGGTGCTAGGAAAAATATAAAAAGTGCAGAATTATGTCGTTAATTGCTGTTTTGTGCTCAAATAGTGTGTTTTCTCTAATAAATAAATGTGTAGAAAATACGTATGAATTAGAGAACAATGTAGCATCACATGAGCACAAAATAGGGCTAAATGGGGGGTTAAATATGTAATATTGAACCCGAATCAATTCTCCACGATGCACGCATAACTGTTTCGGACTTCAAGGTCGGAGATAAAGTCCTCCTATTCAATTCCCGGCTCCGACTCTTTCCCGGAAAATTGAGGTCACGGTGGTCCGGACCTTTCACAATCAAGCACATACAACCGGGAGGAGCTTTTGAGTTAGAAAGCAAAGAAGGAGCCACATTTAAAGTAAATGGACAAAGGCTCAAGCATTATTCCGAGAGAGTCCCTATGGGAGAAATAAGTAGAATATATCTGCTTAAGGGACGACCGGACGATCTTTCATACCTCCTTGACGAGGTCATTGAGGAGGCGATCCCCCATTCCATTGGCGCAATATTCGAGGAAGACTTTGAGGAAGGGGCAGACTTGGGCCAAGAAGAAAAGATGAATGACTCCCCCGATCTCTCCATGGAAATTGATGAAGGCGACGCTGATGTCACAAGAATACGAGAGCTCTGCAAGCTCTCAAAGATGAAGTCTCCGAAGAAAGCTCCGCCGATACGGAAATCGGTGTCACCGGTGAAGCCGAGGACCGGAGCAAGCACTAGCTTGGGGGAGCCACCCCCAACACTACTCGAGATGAAAGATCACCGAGGAAGAACACGCCGCCACAACATCCGAATCCGAGAGTTCTTCCCGATAAATTCGACAGGTGCATCTCATATGCACCCAATATCCCGCATTAAATTGAATATCCAAGGGGGTCGAGCTCAAGACCTTAAACGAGCGCTTGTCGGGAGGTAACCCGACGGTTATCGCTTTATTTTTACTTTGTTCTTTATTTTTGTTTTAGAACTTATTAAGTGTTTTGAGTCGTTTGCCTTAAAAATTCGTGATAACGGGTCCTATTTTTCTTTGACAGGAGAGGAGAAATGGATGTCTATCATTAGGAGGATGAACAAGGCGACAAAGAGCGCTCCAGGAATGCGCTCGATGCTTAGGAGGAGGAAGAAATCATCTGGAGGAAGAAAAACAGAGATTAGAGCCCAAACGGAGTCAAACAGCAGAAAACGGGATTCACTCGGCCGAGTACACTAGCCACTCGACCGAGCACGTAAGTCCGTCCGCCCGAGCGGCGCACAAACGAAGGAAGTCTGCTGTACCCAACTCTCTGTTTCTTTTCTTGATTTCAGTATAACTGCCACTCGGCCGAGTATATATCTTCACTCGGCCGAGTGAAACTGATACGCTCCTAGGACGAGAACTGCCGAGTAGCTTGAGCCACTCGGCCGAATGGACTTTTTCCACTCGGCCGAGGGTGACAAATCCACTCGGCCGAGTCGTAAGCGGGGAGGAATTTTCAAAAATATTTCCGTTACTATCACTCGGCCGAGTGATACTTCCACTCGGCCGAGTCGTAACTTTTCGTTTATAAGAGGCGCGGGCTCGGCGCGGAATTCGAAGCGACACAAATTCTCATTCGCCCGAACCCGCGCCCCCTCTTCTCTCCCGAACGCTGCGACTCGCCCGACCACCCTTGTCCGCCGCCGCGCTCGGCCGACCACCGCCGGCCGACGACGACGCCGCACCGCCCGAGTCGCCGCCGGCGATCTCACCGCCGGCCGAGCTCCGGTAGCCCCTTTTCGCCCTATTTTCTCCTATTTCTTGTATTTTTTGACGATCCGTACACTAATCTAGCCCCTAATTCAAATTAACTTCATTATCTATCCATTATACCCCTAACCCCCCATACATTTTGAATATTACTCGCTGATATCTTCGTTTGATGTGCATGGTATATTGGGGAGCTTAGGGGAGCCTAGGGGAGCTTCCGGGGAGCATTTTTGGCTTCGTGGGGCGGCGTCTTCGCACGCGTCCACTATATTGCTCTCGCGGCGTGTTACGGTATACTCGTTCCATTCATTTTCGTACGCCGCATTTATTTCGCTTTTTGGTGAGCACCCGGGGCCCACATGCCGCCCCGGACACGGCCACGCACCAGGAGAGCTTCCGTCAAGCGGAAGCGGCCGGATGAGCCCGGCCCCTCCCACGAGATGGAGGACTCTCCTCTGCCTACACCACCTCACCCCGCACACCCACAGCCTGCAGACCCTGTTCACCCCACACAGCCACAGCCTGCAGTCCCCGTTCACCCCGCACAGCCACTCCCTGCCGATCCACTGCCACCACCGGCTCCACTTGTCGGGCCGCTGGGGATTACGTTCCGAGACGACGCACACCGCGTCGTCTTCGAGCGCATTACCCAACGCTCGATTGTACCCTCCAGGTTCGCACACCTTGCAGACCTAGGACGCCTGGGGGTACTTGAGGGGATGCTCACGTTGTATGATAACGTGGGCTGGCGAGATTTTTTCCAAGTGTCGGCGGACACCTTCGTCCGTCCGACACTTGAGGTGCTTAGTTCTATTGCCCGGACCGACGAGGGATGCTCGTTCAGGTTTATGGACCGGGAGTGCCAGGTCACTCTCGGTATGATGAGAGCATTCTTTTCGTGGCCCGACATCCCCGGGGCCGACCGTGGTTACGCACCCACTCACATTCCCCCCACCTTCCTTCGATTCCCACGCTTTCTGGGCCCGGATCACGGGTTTACCAGCTGCCTTTGACACTAGTAGAGCCAAGGCCTCAGCCATCGTCCACCCCTGCCTCCGCATAGCTCAGCGCCTTACGGCGACTACCTTTTTGGCGAGGTATGAGCCTGGGACGATGTCCATGCCAGAGCTTTATATGCTCTATGCGATGACGCATCCCAGAGTTCTAGCTAGGGAGAGTGACGAGTTGGTCCCCGCCGTCGTGATTGATATCGCGAGCTGGTTTTTGGACCGCATCATCGTATCGGTGGGCGCTCGCTCACCGATATGTTGCGGCGGTCTGATCACCCTGCTCACCCTGATGACCGGCGAGGACCTACCGGCCGATTTGCGTCGTTCTCCGGGCCCCACTTCACTGCTATAGACGTCATGGCCCGGATGAAGATGCTTCGTCCGCACGGCAATCGACACTGGGTTTGGTTGCACGGTCCCTACGGTGCTGACTACATGATCCTTCCGAGCCCAGCTCGGACACAGATAGCACCAGCACAGGTGGACTGGCTTCCGGCGATGGATCTCCTGATCCCCGCCACCTACGTGCTTGAGGCCGAGGAGGCTGAGCAGGCTGAGCAGGCCCACGCTGCACACGCTGCACCCGTTGACCCCGTGGCCCCTCAGCAGCCTGATATTTCTGCTGCTTCCGACACCTCTGTCCACACTTCTGCCAGTGTCGGGAGTACACTCGCTGAGACCACCTCCACTACCTCCACGCACACCACCACTCCCACCACAGCTGGACCTCTGTCCGTTGAGCCCCTTTGCTCCGCACTACCCGAGCGCCCACCTACTTTTGTTGAGAGCGGATAGCCTTCTTTCGCTGCCGTCGTGGAGACCATGGTCTGTATGATCTCTGCTGGGATTTCGCCTTTTGGACCCCACACTGCCTCCCCAGCAGTTGTCACTTCTGTCTCCACCGCAGCCGTACTTTCTGAGAGTGTCGTGACGTCTGTTCCCACGTCTGTGTCACTGACCTCTTTTGCCGCCTCATCGCCACTTTTATATTCCACTTCCGCTGCTGCTGCTTCCACCTCACACCTGCCTGCGCCCCAGCCTCGCCCTGAGGCTAGGCCCCCACTTGTGAGCACAACACCCTTCCTCCACATGCCTGCTGAGCCCATCCACTATACCACCCGAGTCCGCCAGCCCCGTCCTGCACAGCACAGACACGTGCGTCCCTCTGCACCACCTCCCCCCGACACTGTACTTCAGAGCATTCGTGCTCTCGAGGGGGCGGTGAGTGGCCTCAGAGGTGACCTCAGGACCATGTCTGCCACCGTCACCGCTATGGCCAGTTGCTTCGACCTACTTCCGGGCATTCACTATTGCCTCACTCAGATTCTCGATCGGCTTCCTCGCGTACCGACCCTACCCACACCCACCCAGCAGGTACCCACCCCCACTCCTACACCCACCCAGCCTGCTTCTACACCCATACCCACACCCACCCAGCAGACTGTTCCCCAGCACCCTCCACCTCCACCTCTGCCTCAGGACGGAGACGGCGCAGCACCACCCTCTTAGGCACCCTTGATGCCATTGATCTTTTTTGCCGTCATGCTGCCCGTCTCTGCTCGGTCCTGATGATTTTTGCCCACCCCCCTCCCCTCACTGTTTTGGGTCCACATTTTGATCATATCTTTCTATATCATTTTTGGGAGAGAGGGAGAGACTTTTTGGTGTGACACTCTTATATCTGATTCACTCTTATATCTGCATGCATCATGTCCGCATCATATTTTCATTTTGTTATTTTTATTTCTTTTTCATCATGCATGCATCCTCACCTACCCCACACATTACACGTCTCTCGGTGTGCCACACTTCGCATATTGAGGACACTGTGCACTTTAGCTTGGGGGAGTGAGTTCTCACGTTCTTTTCGATTTACCACCTTTATTTTTAGTTTTTTCACGCCATTTTTCTGCATTTGCACTCATTTTCATCACTTTTTCTTTTTTTTACCATGCATCACGTTTTTCTTATTTTCTTTGTGTGCTTCATTGTAATTAGTTTTATTTTCCCTTCTTATCTTTACTTCTTTCATCTCATGCTAGAGATGATTTTTCTGTAATGATGACGACGTGGAGTTAGCTCTCTCTATATGCATGCTATATTTGTCATGTCTTAGCTTTTATTTCTGATATCATATGCTGTGATTTGCCTTGCATTTAGAGATAGTAACCCACACTTTTTCCGTGTGAAAATGGATGAAATTCTATTATTAGCTGAGTCTGAATATTCATATGTATGCTATCGTAGAAAACACACCAAGATTCACGCATTGGATGCTTATATCTGGAGTACCGTTTTCTTTTCCTATATCACTTCTATTTGCATGATTTGTACACTTCACTTCAGGATGATTGAATGATGTTAGCTATGATAAATCTGGATTAGTTTTGCTTTTTTGTGATCGAAACTGAGTAGATTAGATTACCCTGCTGAAGTTGTCATGCACGTCTTATAGAGTGAACTGAGAGACATATTTATTTCTTTCTCCACATATCTTGAACATTAATTCTCTATTTTAAAATCATTGGTGAATCTCCCCTTAGAGATTCTATTATTTGGCATTTCCCCCGTTATTAAATTCCTAGCTCCAAATTTCCCAAAACCAAAAAGAAAAAGAAAAATCCTTGTATATCCTTTTCTCTCTCTTGATTTGGGATCATTTGTGTATAAATGCTATTATAAAAGAGAGAGAGAGAGAGAAAAGAAAAGAAAAAGATTTCAGAGAAAGAAAAGAAAAGAGAAAAGAATCTCAATAAACGATCCCATCTCATATACCCTCTCTTTCTTCCCTCTTTTTGTTTTTATTTTTATTTTCTTTTGCATTTGGAGCTTCAGAAGAAATGGGGAATGTAAGTACAGTTTTGTATTTGCCACCACGCTTATAGATAAGCTTGGGGGAGAGAATCCAATGATGTGTGAGAGAGTGACTACTTGACGGTGCATGACAACCTAGGCTAAGTAATATTCTATACTCGGTGAGATTGTTTTAGCTTCACGAAATCCAGAAATCTATGCCTAGCACTCATTTCATGAAATCCACGCTTTTCTATTCTTCCTATTCTATTGCGTGATATTCTTATACTCCTCGTAGAAAGCATTCAATTGAAAAGTGTGTGATCTGCGATATTGTATACCGCTTTAAATGATTCAGACGATGTTAATCCTAGAATTATTCCATTTTTCATGCTATATCAATATTCTTGGGTTTTCTATCTCTATTTGCACCATTATACTATGATATCGAAATAAAAGTCTTTGACATGTGTTTTACATTCGGTGCATGCTATATGAGTAAGCAAAACCCATGTCCTGAGAAAAATGATCTAGCAGCTTCCCTCTTCGCTTTCTTCTTTCTTCTTCATTTTCCGTTTTCCGTTTTTCCATCGTTTTCATTTTCTGAATCCACCGGGTTCGCCTTTTACTTATCTTCCTCGAGGACGAGTAAGAGGTAAGCTTGGGGGATTTTGATCACTCCGTATTTTACACCTTTTTTCCGCATGTTTGCATGCCATTTAGATCGCTCAAATCATGTTTTTCACGATTTATCGACGATATTACGATACTTTTCACGATTTGTTGTTTTTGTCGTATTTCAGGAGATTTGGAGCGATTTGGAGTGATTCCGAGATACACCTACTCCGGAGTGTCACCGACGACTTCCCCGATGGGTATTTTGCTATTGGAGAGGAGCGGAAGAAGAAAGAACGTCGTAGGAGCGACGAGGAGGCAAAAATACGCAATTTGGGCATCTTCAGCAGCTCACTCGGCCGAGTGAAGGAGTCACTCGGCCGACCGACGAGACCCCGCTCGGCCGGCCAGATCGGACACGCTCCAAGCATGCACTCGACCGAGCATCAGAAGCCGCATCGACCGAGTGACGTATCCTGTCCGCCTGAGTGGCACTCAGATGACACCCATCAAAAACTCCCGACTTACTGTTTTTCGTCAGTCCGAGCATCAGAAGACCCACTCGGCCGAGTGGCAATTGCCGACCACCCGAGTGAAGATAAGCCCATCGGCCGAGTGACGACATCTCACTCGGCCGAGTGACCCCCGAAGTGAAGACCCCCAATACCCCAGACTTACTGGAAATTCTCAGGGTCTCTCACTCGGCCGAGCGACTTTTGTCACTCGGCCGAGTGAGCAGCACTGCTTGTAGCGGAAATCACGATTTTGGAGCTACGCAGGGGCAGTTTGGTCACGAATTTTTGGGCAGTTTTGGGGGGTATTTAACCCCTGATTCTAACCTAGTTTAGAGGGCTTTTTCTATTGCTTTTGGTAGCCTTTTTAGATTAGACTTTTTAGAGTTTTATTCTTGTGATTGGAGAGGAGAGAAAAGTGTTATTTTGTTGGATTCTTGGAAAGCTACATTGGGTTGTCTCCCTCTTCATTAAAAATCTTATTTTTATTGCTATTTTGAATATTGCTATGAATTCTATTGCTATTTCAATTGATTATTCTTCCATTTGTGATATGATTTGTGAGTAGTCTTAACGTCTTAGGGCGTGGGGATGAACCCTACGAGCCCAATTTCTGATTTGTGATGATTTGGTAGAACTATTGCTAGAATTGCTATTAGGGTTAGTTTGGGATTGATATAACACGGATAGCTAGGTGTTCATACCGATTGGGATTTGCAAGAGATTGGATCCCAATTCGATAGGAAACCCTAGAAATCTGAATTGGGTTGGAATTGAGTTCCCGAAGTATCGGTTTGCAAGAGATTGGACCGATACTAGGATTCTCGGTTGAAATTCTATACCAATACCCGTTTGCAAGAGATTGGACGGGTAGGAACTATCCCAACCTAGGTCGTAGCCCGAGTTTGCACGAGAGTGGGCTCGGGATGCGATTGAACGATGACGTTGATCCTAATTCTAGCTTGCCTAGGCTAGGGTTTGCAAGAGATTGGGCCCAAGCCTAGGTTTGCTATAGACCGACAACAGCGCGAGAGCGTGAGCTAGGTTTTACATTCAGTTGCAACTAGTTCATCCGACATTCTACCCTAGCAATTGTGAAACCGATGAATCACAATGACGCGATACAGTGAGTAGCGGGGATTCCCTATTCCCTATGCGTCTTTATTTGATTTTATATCTCTTTACATTATTTGACGATTGTGACAACATCGCCGAAAGGCAAATTCCTACTTTTCTGTCCCTATAGCCAGGTTGTTCGGAGAAGGCACTGTCATACGTCCTCCCTGTGTTCGATACCCGCTCGTCGCTACACCGCGCGCTTGCGGTAAAACTACACGGTCGCTCTTTAGGGTGTACGCCCGGGCGCGATCAGGATACGCACTGGAGGACTACGTCACACGACATGTAACTTCAGGCATGTTCGAGTCGAGGTGGGTTCTACTCAATTGGAGATGACACCAACCTGGAACATTAGGGCCTGTTCTTTTGGCTGGAATAGAGGCGGGAATGGGAATATGGACACTATTCATCTACTGTGCAGCTCCATTCCCAGCTCCATTCCAGGTTCGTGTTTTTTGGGCATTTGCAAATTTGGGAATGCATGGTGACGTGGAGTCAAAAATTGCAGAGCACGAGGCAATTTGTATTTCACCGAATTTGGGAGGAAAGCTTGGGAATGCATGGGAATAGAGGGGTAAGTGGGACCCACTCTCTCATCTCTCTCCCCCCTCCAACTCACCACCTTTCCACTTTCTCATTCCAACTTTCCAATCCCAAAAGAACACAAGAATAAAAAATGGACCACACTTTCTATTCCAATCCCCACTTTTCATACTCTATTCCACCCAAAAAACACAAAACTCAATTTTCTCTCTCCTTGGAATACAAACTTTCCCCTATTCTCATTTCACTATTCCAGCAAAAGAACATGCCCTTGGAGTCTACGTGAAGCAGGACACACAAAAGGAGGTTATAACAGTTAAGGAGACTGCGGTGATAAAGGAGGAGTCCCATGTGAGGTTGGACACCAAAGGATGATTAAATCAGAGGAGGAGTTATATATGAACTAGGACACTAAACGAGGCAACCATGATAGACTCCCAAGCAAGGTGGGACACTTGGAGGCATTTAGGAAGTCCGTCTAGGACAAGAACTCTTACAAAGAAGAACCTTAAGCTCATGTATATAAATACCCTCCACTTATAAGGAGAAAAGTTATGATGATTTCAAGTTACATCTCATGATGTTTTCATTAATGAGAAAATCTAACTTGAGCATCAAAGTGTTGTAGGTCAGAAGTCATCCTGACATCCATAATCTTGTCTATTGTTAATGTACATATCAATCATAGTAGAGATGAATTGAAGAATGGGTCATACATCTAAAAGTCATCGACCAAGAAAAGATCTATATCGACCTTGAAAAGGCACCACATTTTCTTCCCATATAAATGTTGGCCTAAGTTAGCCTACTAACTGAGATCAAAACTAAAATTTGATCTTGCCAAACAAGTCATATTGATCTAATATGTCTATCTAGTGAGTTTCAGGTCGAACAGAGGTCAAACGGACATAATATGTACAAAACAGGGTTTGCACGGTCGTGCGTGTCAGCTGGCACGGCTGTGCGTATCAGAATGGATAGTGTCAAAGAAGTGGAAAAGTCACATGGCCGTGCAGAAGCAAACACGGCCGTGCCACAATTGCGAAAGATTGGCTAATTTCTTTATAGAGCTGACACGGCCCTACAGATTGGCACACGGTTGTGTCACAATTGTGATAGTTTGGAAAAAGCTACCATTCAGCTGACATGGCTGTACATACTGCCACACTGCTGTGCCATTTCTGTGAAAGTTCAGAGGAGCCATTGATCACTTGACACAGCTGTATAGATTCACACACATCCGTTCCATACATGCTGAAATCTTGAATTGCCTAGGATTGACCAGTTTGACCAGTCAAACATCCAGAGTTGATTTTCTATGATTGATTGGACTTTCTATTGATGTTGAAGACTAATTACTTTGGGAGTTTCCAATTAAAGGAAGTCATCCAAATCAATGAGCAATCAAGTTAATTTAAATTGAAGATTTGGAGATTGAATTAAAGGATTAGGATTATAACTGAAGAGGACTTCTAATCTTCTATAAAAGCAAGAGGCCCATCACTTGGAAAAGTATCCATCGAGCCAAAAATCTTCAAAGATTAATTATTCTTCTCCATGGCCGAATTCCCTTCTCCTCCATCCAAGCTTCAAATAAATCATTAAGTTAGAGGAAGACGAAGGGGTTCTACAGACGACGCTGAAAAGTACAAAACTTTC
Source organism: Scilla litardierei (assembly GCA_030789695.1). Classification (NCBI taxonomy): domain Eukaryota; kingdom Viridiplantae; phylum Streptophyta; class Magnoliopsida; order Asparagales; family Asparagaceae; genus Scilla; species Scilla litardierei. Next base: position 53,268,189 of record CM061131.1, on the reverse strand, counting down.
TCCACAGAACGACGCTGAAAAGTACATAACATTCTCCATAGAACGATGCTGAAAAGTACATAACTTTCTCCACAGAGCTCGGATTGATGAACCATTTTTGCCAGGACGATCACTGTTGGTAGATATGTGCCCTCGAGGCAATTTATATGTAGAGCTCGAATTGACGAACCATTTTTTTCCAGGACGATCACTGTTGGTAGATATGTGCCCTTGAGGCAATTTATCTGTAGAACATCTTGTTCGAATTTAAATAGTACTAATTATCCTAGTATGAAAAAAATGTTTAAATACTTGGATAATTTCCTTAGACTTAAAGCAAGGTCATACATGTATCTAGATAGAGATCTTGATTATGGGAAGTGAATGACCGATAGAAACTTAAGTCTTAAAGCGTTCATGGTCATAGATATGTCGAGAAAAGGATATCGGCACATCGGACAGACCAGTGTGTCTTTGTCTTAACCTAAAGAGTGATGATGATCTCATAATCATTCGACCTGGCAAAGTCTGAGACGAGACACATGTGCGCATTGGAGAATGAGTCCACTGAACGACCCAATAAAGAGTTATGAAATGGATAACATTAACTAAACTATCATTGATAACTCTCCAGTGATGATAGGCAAGTTGGTCCTTAAGACTTGAGGTCATTGTCGAACCTGTGCATGAACGGTGTTACGTAGATATATGATCTAGCCTCGAGTCATCACTCGCTGAAAATTCTTAGGTTGGGTGACATTTGAAGTATACGAGGTAAGTAATGATCAAGAAAGGATTCGTCTCTTCCGTCCATATGAAGTTAGTGTCACAGGTTCAGTACGGTTCTTGGTGCTAAATCTCGGCCGGGGTATGTTTTAGGAAGTACAACATAAATATAACAAAGACTGGAGCATACTGACCAGTGCTAGCTAGTAGGGTTGATAGTTTACCATACCTGAGGCTAAGTAATTACATAGTTATGACGAAGGGAGTAAAACTACGGTATTCATCACGGACACAGTCAGAGTGATCCTGACGACACTTTTGTCAATCGGTCAATCACGTAATTATGATGCGGAAACATGGACGACACTTGCTGCTCGTGGTCACTGTCGTTTAGGGGTTTCCAGCCCCAACCTGTAGTAGGGTCAAGTTGTAGGGTCTCATACCGAGTATGATTTGCATCTCAGTAATAGGAAGAATTAAGGAGAAGCGTACTTGGGTGCACTGGAATAATTAAAGTCACAAAGAGTTTATGATAATAAGTATATATTAAATGGAAATTATTATATCGCAAACGGTTTGCGATATAAGCATTAGTAGAATGCTTTGAGGGATTATTACATAAAAGGATTTAAAATACATCGTAAAATGTTTGCGAGAATATTTTAAATAATAAAGGCATAGAAAAGGGTTACATGGGTTTTCGGAAAAGTTCCAGTCAAAATCTGTGTTTGAACAGATCCAAAATCAGCTCAAGAGGAGCTAAGAGCTCAAATTAAGGGCGTACAAGCCCAGTTCTAGCCCAGCCCAGCCCATGTGGGCTGGGCTCGCCAGCTGGGCTAGCCCTCCCAGCTCGGGCGGGGAGGTCTGGCCCGCCAAGTGGGCTAGCCCCCGCCCGCCCAGGCGGGCAGGCTGACCCACGGGTGGGCCCAGAGTTGAAAACCATAGTTTTCAAACGACAGCTGCATTTTTGTTCCGAAAATGTGATTTTGTGCAATTTTGAACATTCATTTGAGGCCTAAAATGAACTTGGAATGGATCACCATTTGTTTCTATGTGTTCACCGTTCAGTGCTCTTCGATTTATAAATGATATCACTTTTGAAGCTCAACGATGAGCAAGGGAAAATTATTTAAAGTTTGGCCTTAGTATAAGGCAAACTAAATTAATTTTTTCCCTTAAACTTTTAATCCCACATTGCTCGTAAGACGAGAGAGGGGAGGGGGGCTCCCTATATAAATAGGGGCAAACCCCCCTTGAAAATGTGCACCATGTCTTCGATTCGACAACTCCAAAAGGTTTTGAGCACACTCGAACTAAGACTTAAAATTATTCCCTCCTCCTATAATTCTTCAGTTCCTCCGATCGAGTCAGCAAGATGAGGAGGTTTGGATCGGATCCATAGTCTTTGATGAGGGTCCTGCTCAAGTGAAACATTCTTTGTCAAGTGGTTGACTCGGAGGCACGGTGTTGGCTCGCTTCAGGTGATTAAGTCTTGGAGGCACGAAGTCAGCTCGCTCGGGGACAAAAAAAGGTTGTTGAAAACGACGCTTCGTATTCAACGGAAACGAAGTTTCAGATGTCATTTACTTTATTATTTCATATACATTGCATTAGTTTAGATCTGTCTTTAGAGATGGTCGGACCCACCCCAATATAGTAGATTTTCCTGGCTATGGTTAATGAAATCATTAGGGCTGTCATAAAACAGTTTAATGAAATTTTATTTCGCTGCCCTTTTTCTGCTTCTATTGTCCGTCCAACATAGCAAGGGCGTAGATTTTATGCCCTGAGGGTCCGTTGAAACCCATCATTAGTATCAGAGCATAGATCTGCTTTGATCTAATTTCTACAAAGGATATATTAGCATGAAATGTTTGTTGGAAACATAATAAGCATATGATTATTTAGATTTAATAATTATTTGATTACAACTTAATTTTATGAGACAAAATTTTTGTTGTTAGTTATGCTTAAAATTTATGAGATAAAATTTTAAAATTACTCGTTTCCATGCTAAATTTTATGAGATAATTTTTAGTTGATCTTAATCTTGCTAATAATTTATGAGATAAAATTTTAGTTGATGTTTTAATGGTTATTTTATTTCTTGCTTTTTATGTGATAATTCAAGAAAAACTCTTAGAGTAGCCATTAAAAGCTTTCTAAAACTTATGAGATAATTTTTAGATAGACAAGCTATGATTTAAAAATTGTTGTAACAAATTAAATTCCTAATACTTGATTAGGGTAGTGTTCCTCGTCCGCGATGCACGGACGAGAACACTGAAAGTGGACGGTGCGTTATAGTATGTATAGAATGTTGAACTCTAGGGAGGTGGTCGCTAACGCTTAGCTTTTTGTGGAAGGAGGAGAATGTGTGGTCGGGGTTGTCACATGTGATTTGGTTGGTTGGATGAGGGAAGTGGAATTGACTAAATATTAAACGCCTAGGGCTTTCGGGATTCCCTGCTAGGGCCTTCGGTAATGGATTTCGGGTCAGTTGATCCTCCGTCGGACGATGGATTAGGGTAGGAATGTCATATCCGGAGATGGGAACGGGCGTTAGACTTCCGTCGTCACGCTCGTCTAACGCATACCTATACGGGGCCGTGCTCTCGCTATCGGCTTCATACGGGAATGTGTGCATTACGCTTGACACTTGGGTACCGCCTCTCAATCCGTAGGCACTCGCGTACTCTATGGAATGTGACACCATCCTATGGTTGATTCTAGCGGCCGGGCTACTTTCGTAGTCATCAGTTAGCGGATTGGGGGTTAGTGGTCGCCCCCGGCTCTCGGGTCACCCTCGTGAGCACGAGCCCCAGAAAACGACCACTAATCCCAAATCGGATTTGTGGGGATTCTTCCTAGGATATGAAGTCGCTTTCGTGGTCCTCCAATACTAAGACTAATCCATCAAACCCCTTGTTCAAACCACCATATGGAGACCCTAGATTCGTCCAACCTATCATCCAATCCCTAAGCTCATAGGGATCCTCCCTAAGCCCTAGAAACCCACTATTCTAGTATGGCAAAAGCTTTAAATATGATTCAATAGAGATAGACATATCTACTCGGTCAAATTGCATGAAATCAATTTCAATAGAGAGAGTAAGAGATATAAGAGAAATGCTAAAGAAATCAAAGAAATCCAACCACAAACAAGTAAATAGATTGCAAAAGAAATTACCAAAAGAGAGAACTCCAAATGGCTCTAAGTGTCTTGTTACAGATAAATAAAGCTTAACCTACTTCTAAAAAGTGTCTAGTATTTATACAAAACCAATTGGGTTCGGGTTTTACAAGAAAACCTACCCGAAACCTGATAATTCAAGTCAAAAAGGAGTCTGCCGATATGGTACTGGGCGAGCACAATGATCGCTCGCCCGATCACCCCTTTGAGAGGCATTGTCTTGGGCTCCGCCTTGGCATTTGAGTAGGGCCGCTTGGGCAAGCCACTTGAGTTACTCGCCCGAGCGTCACTTCGCTCGGGCGAGCAATGGAAAGTCCCAAAAATCCAGAGAGATATTGCTTTGAAGAAATGGGCTCTACTGACAGCTGGCTCGGGCGAGCGACTCTCGCTCGCTCGAGCGACCAAGTTGCCCGAGCACCCTCTTGAAGACTTGGGCTGCTCCTTGGCGTGTCACAGCTCGGCCAAGCACATCTTGCGCTCGGCTGAGCGATTTGGCATGAATCATGGTATTCCCTTCTCTCCTCTTCTTTACTCCTATCCTCTTCTTCTCTCCTCTTCTACTTCTCTTCTTCACTTCTTTGTCCCCCTTGGGTCGCTGTGGCAAGGCGAGGCGCACTTCGACGTTCAGGTTGTGTCCAAAGTCCCGAATCGCTCTGAATCGCTCCGAATTCCCTGAAAACATATAAAACATCGAAAGAATCAAGAATATCGAGAAAAGCGCGATATAATACGAAAATATGGATTCGGACGATCGAAACGATATGGAAATGCATGGTAAAAACGTAGAAAATATAGACACAATAGGTAGCCCTCTCCAACAATTATTATTTTAATTGTTCTAATAATAATTTTGAAAAAAAGGCTATAATTCAAATTGTTGCAACTTGATTTTTTAAATCCCTAATACATGATTAGGATAGCACGTTGAATAAATTATTCATTATAGTTGATTAGGACTTTAGTAAAAGTTATTAATCAATCCTAATAATTTTGAATTTTAGGATTCTACTAGTTGATAAGATTAACTAGTTTTAACGAAGCCATATTAAATCGATGTTGCACATATAAATAATTTGTATCCTTAAAGGTTCATGAACCGGTCTAGCGTTTTTTGTGACTAGTGTTATGGATCACCCTAGCTCAATTGGGGATAGTGATCCTGACCTAACCAAATCCCTGGCAGTGTTCTGCTGGACCACAAGGATGCGAATTATTATTATGTTAAACCGTCGATCACATCTAGTTTAATACGTTTAAAATCTTCTTCAAGATTAACCGTAGCCCTCCTTGTTTTTGGATTAGGAGACTAAAAGACACATGTCATGGTTGTTGAGTCTCCTCAAGCTATGACATGTCTCTTTTAGAAACCGAATCAATTATACATGTGATGTAGTCTGGTCTTAACCCAAACCGTCGCATCGAGTCTCCTCGTGTGTCGGTGTAAGTTACGATTAGACATGAAAACAAGGTTTGACTTGACTAGTCATTAAGGTTTGTTGAGTCTCCTCAAGATCATAAGTGACTATGGGCAAAAACCTATAGGGAGTCACATGTGATGTGATCGATGTAGAGTTCGATTACCAACTACAGAGCCGATCAATTTGTTGAGTCTCCTCAAGGTTGTGAAGCTCAAGGTGGTTGGGTCCCTCTCTCACTAATTTTATATTTAATGAATTTTTGATTATTATCGCTTAAACTGATCATTAAAATAGTAGGAGAATATAGTTTAATAAAAACCTTTTGAACTATAAAGAACACATGCTAATTCAATATTCTATCAAATGCAGTATGGAGTCAGGACTAAAGTTTATCATTGAAAAGAACATGCTGAATGGAACCAATTATAAGGACTGGTGAGGAACATCAAATTGGTCCTCTCGTTAGTTGGGATTGGTTATGTAATAATGGACACTGCTCCCAACAAATCGGATGAGAAAGCCACTAATGAAGAAAAGGAGTCCTACAAGCTATGGAAAAAGGATGCAGAGAAGGCAAAATGTCTTACTCTGGCCTTGATGAACAATGATCTCTGGCCTTGATGAACAATGATCTGCAGAGAAAGCATGAACATATTGATGTTCAGAGCATGCTTTTAAATGTAGAACAGTTGTATGGTAAGCAGTCTTGGGCTACCAAATTTGAGGCTAACTGCAACCTTTGCGAAACGAAGGTGACGATCGGCCCCATCTAAGACCACAACATCAAGATGATCGGATACGTTGAGGACGCAGCTGAGCTAGGATTTGTCCTTGATCATGAGATGACCAATGAAATTATCCTGAACTCTTTGACTCCTGCTTTTGGCCCGTTCATTACAAACTTTATAATGAACAACACTGAGGTGAAACTCCCTATCCTCCTGAACATGCTCTGGCAGTTCGAGGAGAGAATCCAGAAAGAACCACCAGTGTTAGTTGTCGGCTCTGCTTCTTCTCATCAGCCCAAGGGTAAAGGTAAGAAGAGGTAGATCACTCAACCTGCTAAGCCAAAGGAGAAAAAGAAAAGGGAGGCATCGTCTGACTCGGAGTGTTTCCACTGTCATAAACTCGGACATTGGAAGAGGAACTGCAAGGCTTACCTTGCAAAGAAAAAGGGGCATGGTGATACCTCATCTTCAGGTCAAATCTTATTACAGAGTATATGTACTTCCACGAAGTTTAATATGTGATATGAGATATTAATATGTGTACTAAACATCTGTATATTGTCTACAGGTACTTAAATCTATGGAAGGATGAAGATCCTCGTACAGTCGGCGAAGAGAGCAATTATAGCCGCGGGGGCTGTCAAGGACTTCAAAGACATCAAGGATATTATCGGGATGTTATTTCGAATAAATGAAGCATTTTGTGCTTGAACAATGAATAAAGTGAATGTCACTTGAGATATAAATGTTTTGAACAATTTTCTATAAATGAAATCAATGTTTGTTTTTGGAATATCTTGAAGTGTATACTCTGGTGGTTTTCTAAGTTGATGTGTATGTTTCTGAGTTGATGCGATTAATAGGAGCATGCAGTATTTATTTAACCAATCTACAGTAACGAGTCAATTGCAGGCACATATATTAGATGCGATCTTTATAATTCGCACACGAGAAAAGTTCTTGTTTGGCTGCATGTGAAACTTCAATTTAGAAGTTTAATGCAGATAAATGGATAGAATGTGTGGGTAGTTATGATTGAGTAAGTTATCATCAAGACTCCTATAAACGGATTTTATATAACATATTCGTCAAAACAACCAAATACAAGCCCATTTCGTTTTAACTCATTCATCACAAAAGGTCTGGTTAATACCTTATAATCAACATCCTAAATGAGATTTAGAAAACCAGGTTGAAGTAGTATGACCAGAAGGTTCTCAAGGTCAGTGGGAGCTAGCATGTTGCTTAGTTCCATTTTGGCCTAAGTAAAGTTCCAAGGTTATAGAACATCTATATATGACATACAATCAAAAGGGTTTTGTTTATGTCAGATATATAGAATAATTGGTGTCATTAATATGCTGGACAGAAATGACACAGGATTATTGGAATATGTTATGGTGTTACTGACTAGTATGAAATGATAAATCAAATACAAAGTAGTATATGCTAATCGTTAGCTATACAGAAGATGATAAACTTGTTGGATGAGATCCAGAGACATCTTTGAAGGAATCACCCATGTGTGATCATGGGTGTATAGTAAGTAACTCTGCAATACTGCTTAATAGATACGTTTTAGCAGATCCATTCTTTAGGCTCAGACATATGAGCGTCTGAAGTGACTGATATGTTATAGCAATAAGAGATACCAAGATAAATAGCCGAGTGCAAGTGGGAGATGTTGGTAGATATGTGCCCTCGAGACAATTTATCTGTAAAACATCTTGTTCGAATTTAAATGGTACTAATTATCCTAGTATGAATAAAATATTTAAATACTTGGATAATTTCCTTAGACTTAAAGCAAGATCATACACGTATCTAGATAGAGATCTCGATTACAGGAATTGAATGACCGATAGAAACTTAAGTCTTAAATCGTTCATGGTCATAGATGTGTCAAGAAAAGGATATCGGCACATTGGACAGACCATTATGTCTTTGTCTTAACCTAAAGGGTGATGATGATCTCATAATCATTCGATCTGGCGAAGTCTAAGACGAGCCACATGTGCTCATTGGTGAATGAGTCCACTAAACGACCCAATAAAGAGTTATCAAATGGATACCATTAACTAAACTGTCATTGATAACTCTCTAGTGATGATAAGCAAGTTAGTCTTTAAGACTTGGGTCATTATACGAACCTGTGCGTGAATAGTGTCACTTAGATCTATGATATAGCCTCGAGTCATCACTCGCTGAAAGGTCTGACACTTGAAGCGTACGAGGTAAGTAGTGATCAAGAAAGGATTCGTCTCTTTCGTCCAGGGGAAGTTAGTGTCACATGCTTAGTACGGTTCTTGGTGCTAAACCTCAGTCGGGGTATGTTGTAAGAAGTACAACATGAACATACCAAAGACCGAAGCATACTGACCAGTGCTAGTTAGTAGGATTGACAGTTTACCATACCCTAGGCTAGCAGTGACATAGTTATGACGAAGGGACTAAAACTACCGTATTCATCATGGACATAGTCAGAGTGATCCTAACGACACTTTTGTCAATGGGTCAATCACGTATTATGATGTTGAAACTGGGACAACACCTGCTGATCGTGCTGGTCGTGGTCACTGTCGTCTAGGGGGTTCGAGCCCCAACCTTTAATAGGGTCAGGCTGTAGGGTCTCACACAGAGTAGGATTTGCGTCTCAGTAATAGGAAGAATTAAGGAGGAGTGCACTCGGGTGCATGGAAATAATTAAAGTCACAAAGAGTTTGTGACAGTAAGTATTTATTAAATGGGAATTAATAGTGTCGCAAAAGGTTTGCGATATAAGCATTAGTAGAATGCTATAAGGGATTAATGCATATGATGCAAAAGGATTTAAAATACATCGTAAAATGTTTGCGAGAATATTTTAATAATAAAGGCATAGAAAAGGGTTACATGGGTTTTCAGAAAAGTTCCAGTCAAAACATGTGTTTGAATGGATCCAAAATCGGCTCAGGAGCTAAGAAGCTCAAATTAAGGGCGTAAATGCCAGAACTGGGGTTTGCCCAGTTCTGGCCTAGCCCAGCCCATGTGGGCTGGGCGAGCCTACCCAACTCGGGCGGGCTGGGCTAGCCTGCTCAGCTCGGGTAGGCGGGTCTGGGCCCGCTTGAGCAGGACATGCGAGGGGTCTGGGCCCGCCTGTGCGGGCCTGGCCCGCTTACGTAGGCACCCTCCCACCCGCCCAGGCAGGCGAGTCTGGGCCCACCAGAGCAGGCTGGTGGCCTGCCCAGGCGGGCAGGTTACCCAACTGGGTGGGCCCAGCCCGTAGGTAGGACTCGTGGGTGGGCCCAGGGGTGAAACCCCTAGTTTTCAAATGACGGCTGTGTTTTTGTTCCGAAAATGTGATTTTTGGGCAAATTTGAACATTCATTTGAGGGATCAAATGAACTCGGAATGGATCACCATTTATTTCTATGCGTTCACCATTCAGTGCTCTTCGATTTGATATATGATACCACTTGTGAAGCTCAACAGTGAGAGAGTGAAAATTAGTTAAAGTTTGGCCTTAGTATAAGGCAAAACTAAATTAATTTTTTCCCCTTAAACTATTAATCCTACATTGCTCAGGAGACGAGGAAGGGGGCCGGCTCCCTATATAAATAGGGGCTAAACCCCCTTTGAAAATGTGCACCATGTCTGTGATTCGAGAGCTCCAAAAGGTTTTAAGCACACTCGAACTAAGACTTAAAATTATTCCATCCTCCTAAAATTCTTCCGTTCATCCATTCAAGTCCTATCAAGACGACGAAGAGGTTTGGATCAGATCCATGGTCTTTGACGCGGGTCCTGTTCAAGTCAAACTTTCTTCAGCAAGTGGTCAGCTCGGAGGCACTGTGTTGGGTCTCTTCTGGTGGTCAAGTCTTGGAGGCGCGGAGTCGGCTCACTTTGGGGACAAAGAAAGGTTACTAAAAACGACGCTTCGTATCATGTGGAAACGAAGTTCCGGGTATGTCATTTACTTTATGCTTAGTAGTTTAGATCTGTCTTTGGGATGATCGAACCACCCCAAGATAGTAGATTTTCGTGGGTAGGGCTAATGAAATCCTTAGGTCTATCATTAAATAGTTTAATGAAATTTTAGTCCGCGGCCCTTTTTCTACTTCTATCGTTCGTCTGACGTAGGACGGGCGTAGATTTTATGCCCTGAGGGTCCATCGAAACCACATCTATCACAACTTCACGCTTTACACTACAGCGATATTATTTTGATTTTAATCTCTGTTTTAAATCAGTGTTCATTATTTTTTTTAGCATGAGTTGTATTTTGAATAGCTTCATTCAGAGGCTATTATTGGGGGAAAAACTTTTGGTGTTATTCTCGTACGATTCGATCACCATCCACAAGTGTGACCAAAATTTTCCGTTTGGTTATAAAAGGGGTAAATCCGTGGGGAGAGGTCGGAGTATATAGCGAGGAGCCTAGGTGGTGTGCCAACTTCGTTGAAAATCTGTAATTGTGTGCACTCTGATTGATTCTGCTGCGTGATAATTTTTATTTGTGTCGTACACCCTATTCACCCCCAGGGTGTTTTTCAATAAATGCATGCTTACATTATATTTATATATAAATAGATATAATAAATGACACTGCTTTGTAGAAGATGTACTTAACCTGAAATCCCAATATGAGACTTCCTTAGTAGGCGATGACTAACGAAAGAAGTGACAGCCCCGAAAGGAAGTTCATGATGAGAGAGAATTCCATGCCCTTGTGAAACAAATAACTACTTTATCAAAGATAGTGGGAACCATAAGATCAGGGGCAAAACCAGGATGAGATGTTTGGGGTTAGGGACCATGGCGAAGAAAGAAGAAAATGCTATTAATTATCGGCTAGATGTATGGCTTTGATTATCGGCTATGGTAGCCGATGGCGATGAAAGAAGAAAATGCTATTGATTATCAGCTGGATGTATGGCTTTGATTATCGGCTATGGTAGGTGAGGGCGAAGCAATGAATTTTTTCTGTCCTGGGCTACTAATAAATTGCGATATACTGACAAACACGATGAGTTGATGGTCATAGAAGAAGGCGATGGCTATCGTCAGTGGTCCAATAGACGAACACGATGGTCATGGATAAGAGTAGTTCAAGGCAAAAGTTGAAAAAGAAAAGCATAAGTTAATAAATTGGCTACTATGGCTTGCTGATAATATATTGTATTGCATTCTATTTAATTTTTCGGCTTAATTTTTATTTTTTGGTTGGAAGTAGCTACCGAAACAGATGAAAGGAGAGGACAAACGACGCTCAAATGGGTAGTTTAATACAGGAGAAGCTACTGTATTATTTACGAGAATTATTATTGAGATAAATAGATTAGTTGGTCAATAAAAATTCGTTTAGAAAGATGTTTAGAAAAATGTTTCGGTCAATGGTGATATGGATCTAAGACATGTCGGGTCGAAAACCAACACGTCGTTCAAAAAATACAATGCCATCACAATAGTTTCCTTTGGATCTGAGACATGTTTGGGATTCACGAGTGCAATGCAAAATAATAGTCCCACATCAGCTATTCATTCCACCACAAATGTCCTTAAATAAGTTGATTGGAGTGAAGACTCCGATCGAGTCACCTTTTAGTGGCATGTTTCCTCGACTCCAGGTTCCCCAATTGGTTGGGCTTTTTAAGTTCGTTCGGTTTCATCCTAAGGCTGCAGGAGATATTTTGGAGGCTTGTGCACTTGCAGTGAGAGGTTTCTCGTTTTATTTAAACCCAAAAATGGTTGGATATATGGCTTTGTATTTAAAAAATCGGGTTTCTTAAGAAAATAGACACCACACCCCCCCAACTTAAACATGGGAAGTGTGACAATACATCGCTCAAATCATGTGAATGAGTAAGCAGAAATACTAGAGGGGTGAATAGCCTTTTATGAACTCAAGGCAATCTTTATAATGTTATCTACATATCCTGCCTAGTGTTACCTTTATCAACAAACGTGAGAACTTGCAAATAAGGGATATACTATATGCAGCTAAAATGAGAACAATATATGCAAGAACACAAATTCAACACAAACACACATAGATACCATGGTTTGATTAATCCTGACCTAATCCAGTCCATACGTCCTACCTAAGATTTTCAGTATCTTCTTCTAACTGAAAGATACTTACACCCTTTATACTATACTACAACACAATGTCTGGACCAAAACAACTCAAACAATCTTTGAGTAAAACAAACCTTCCTTCTAACAAATAAGAAAATTAAAATACTTACAATCTTTTTGATGAACAAATTTACCAGTTGCCTTTGTTAAAGCATGTGTGGTAATGAGGCTATAAGGAAATTGATCTCTTAAAAGGTGTTGCAAATACTTACACCCTCTTTTGGCCAAGAAATTGATCGAAAGATAATGAACAAGAAGGCCAAAAGAGGGGGTTTAAGAGAGAGTTTTTGAGCACAAAAAAATATTTTCTCACAAGAATATGATTTTTCTTGATATAAAACACCTGAGTAATCTTCATTATTTATAGAGTGAAAAAGTGTTAAACAAAATCCCAAAAACACCCTCAAATGGTACCAAACAGCTAGGATGTGCTAATCTCATTTTGGCCAACAATAATATTAGTGACTAGAGTAGAGTAATTAGTTGACTAATGGTTTAGACAGTCGACTACTTAGAAGATCTAGTCGCATACTCAGTCAATCAGACACCTGCAGAAAACTGCAAATTCTCGGTTAGGCTTCTAGTTGATCAATGTTCTCAGATTAGTCGACTGTTCCTTGAACAATGCTCGATTAGTTCTAACATGCTGATAAACATTCATTTTCAGGTTTCTTAGTCAACTAGGGGATACTTCTGGCAACTTGTCAACTTTAAAAAACAATGTTTTTACCATAAAAACTAAGAAAAACCTTTTCAATGTTGGGGAGTGCTTTCTGTGGAAGACCCATGCCTTTATTTAGCGAGGAATAGGGAAAAGTTCATATAATGGTGGGATAAGATGTTTATGTAGGATACAAACTCCTAATCTGCTACAAGATAGGATTGGCCCTACATGGGCCTATGATGAGCCTACATTACACCATTCATAATACTCCCACTTATTCGGCCATTAGTGTAAACTCATATTCATGAATACTTCGATATTCTGAGTAATGTGTAAGCATCATTAGGAGTGGATACTTCGTGATCTAGAGTTAATGAGATTTGCCCATTAAAACCTTTGGCTATGGAAAACCCAGTGAGAAAAAACAATAGCTAAGGAAAAAGAGTACAATTCTCTTTTAACTCCACCTGATTTGTATAAGCTATTAGGCTTTCAGATCTCTTACGCACTTTACATCAATCGTTTTTACAACATTCCGAAAAAGTATGTACAAATCACAGATATTATTATTCTTTGGTAGCTACTGAATCCAAAAGATCTATAGAGAGGTGTGCTTTGTCTTGTCGCCTCCGATGAGGCTCCAAAAAGTTGGGGTAAGCATGTGGCATGGTCTTTAGACTATGTGGTCAGCTCCAAATCACCAGTCTTTGACCCAGTCGTCACTGTGATGTGATGTGCCCCTGGGCTCAACCAAACACACTTTCGGCTTGCTTCATGAAATGGCAAGGTTCTCGAAATGATAGAATGATGTTGCATTCATAGTTTTTCTTTATAGATCTACAGGAGATGGCTGTCCCACCATTGGTAAACACATACCTAGTTTGTGACTTCTCACTATGGGGATCGTGTCTGTAACTAGCCTACACATAGCCAATATATGTGGATGATGATTCTTTCTTATAATATAAGCCCAAATCTATCGACCCTTGGAAGTAGCACAGAAGACGCTGAACTCCGCTCCAATGGTGCTTTGTAGGCATAGCACTGTATCTGGATAGTAGATTTACTACAAATGCTATATCGCGACGCGAGCAGTTAGACAGATATAGAAGTGCTCAAATTACATATAGATAATAAACTTCAGGACCTAAAATATCATCCCCCTCTTCCAGCTGACAGAATGGATCTTTTTATACATCCAGTAAATGTACTACCATAGGTGTTCTCAGTGGATGACAATGGTCCTTGTGTAAATTCTTCAACACACTCCGGGTGTATGAACTCTAATGTAACGGGATTTCATAAATCTGTGAGCCATGACATATCTTTATTTCGCCTAGGTCTTTAATATCATATTTGATAGTCAGGCTAGAACAGATATTTCGGTTTTCTCTTCAGGAGATCCGATGAGATTTAAGTCGTTTACAACTATTGGATCTTGTAGATGGCAGACAACAATAGAATGGGTGGTTCAATAGTGTTGTATAAAAATTTCGTGTAAAATAAACCCTTCTAAAAGTTGCCTAAGTCTACAACGAGCGTTACCTCGATTGGTACTTAATCAACACAAATATAGATCTTGCAATTATATAAATAGTACAGCTGAAATATAAGTCACAAGCAAGTAAATATTAATATGAGAAATGAGAATAAAATCACAACGCAGACACATGAATTCACCCTGGTTCCCTACCTCTGGTACGTCCAATCTCCGACATCCCTCTAAATTTAATCCATTATTGCAAACTGCAATACAATCACCTTGTTTCCCTTGCTAGTAATTTGCAACACACCTAGTTACACCACTAACTAGGATTTCAATCCACTTCCCTCTCACCAGGGAATCAATACAACACAACCGCTTCAACAAGAGGACATCCCTTGAGGCTTTTTACAACACAACCAACAACACAACAACCTCAACTCTTGAGGCCTTACAACACAATATCAATCAATACCACACCCTTTTATGTGTGTGTGTGTGTGTGTGTGTGTGTGTGTGTGTGTGTACAAACCAATCAAAAATCTTACCAAATCACTTACCAAACCTCCCTTGAGGCTTACAAACCTTTGAAGATTATGATTTGATACACCATTGATCCTATAGCCAAAGATTGGAGCTTTTCATGTTTTTATGTGGCTATAAGAAAAATCCTTGTTTTGATCTCACATAGATTTAAGTGAAGAACAAATGGATCAAAAAAAACTTGAAACAATCTCTTGTAGAATGGAATATTAAAATAGAGAGATTGAATGGCCAAAAGATTGCTCACAAAGATTTAAAAGAAGATTCAAAAACTATGAAGAACAGTGGCCAAAAGATTGCTCACAAAGATTTAAAAGAAGATTCAAAAACTATGAAGAACAATGGCCAAAACTAGATCGAGAGAGAGAGAGAGAGAGAGAGAGAGAGAGAGAGAGAGAGAGAGAGAGAGAGAGAGAGAGAGAGAGAGAGAGAGAGATCGAGCTTGAAAAATGGTTTTGAAAATATTTAAAATTGATCTATTTCACTTTGAAAACCCTCAGCAAACATAGCTTAAATAGTGTGTGAAAATCCGTTGAAAACGGCTACCAAAAATACACTCTAACGGCTAAAAACGACACATTTCTGTAAAATGCGTCAGGCTATTTTTTCTGACCTTTGAGCAGATAGTCGACAATTCTTGATGATAGTTGGCTATCTGGGCCTAATAGTCGACTATTCTTGAGGATAGTCGGCTATTTTGCATCCAGAGAGTTTTAGCCAAGTTTCGACTGACAGTAGTCGGCTATCGGTCTCAGATAATCGGCTATTTCACGAAACATGGATATTTCTCCATGAAAATCATTTAAATCTTTATAAAAACTTTTATAAAGATTTTAATTCATTCTAATACTATTTAAAATCATTTTGTGACGTTTTAGAGTGTGTGTAGCTCCAAATCATAAGCTGTTACAAGCTAAGACTCAACTTACATAACTTGACATTTTAATAAAATCATTGGAAACTTTATAAAAACTTTTATAAAACATTTTAAATTTTTTTAATACTATTTAAAATCATTTTTGTGACGTTTTAGTGTGTGTAGCTCCAAATCATAAGCTTTTACAAGCTAAGACTCAACTTACATAACTTGACATAGTCTTAAGTCTTGAGTCTTGTTCACTTGGTGTTGAGCCTTCACATTTCATTTGAGTCTTCTTCATATGCTTAAAATCTTCAATTATTGACTCTTAAATGGCTCTAAGTTCAAGGCTTGAGCTACATCACATCGTTATTTTTCATGGCCTTGTTTCTTTTGTTCTAACACTTTGATCATCATCGTCGTTCATATCGTACACACTTGAATTAAGATCATTAGTATCATATCACTTGTGAACATCATCAACACTCCACTGGGTGGGTCTCAATGTCCCAACACTCTCCACCTTTTTGATGATGACAACAAATGATATAAAATAAAAAGTATAATATGAAAACTTAAAAATAACTTACGCTCCCCTTGCAGAGATGCATGATTGCTATGTAGAAGTTACTCCACATGCATCAAAGCTTGTTAGCAATAAGCAGAAATATGCATGATTCATATTATATTCCAAGTGTGATATTAGAAACTTTGTCACAACAATGTCAGCACTACCATGGCAATTAACAATATAGTACTTACTATTATTGTATATGCATTTCTTACTTTCTCCCCTTTGTCACATAAAAAGACTAAGGATGATTCATATCTCGTAACAAATAATACTTGATACCATGTGTCGAATATACCTTGTGTAGAATATAAAATGAGATAATAAAATGCATAAATAAGTCATAAACATTACAAACACAAGCATAAGTGTCACACACGTATCCATAAACATAGAAAGAAAGCAAGCTACAATAATGTCTCAATATCCCTACAACACTTATATATGTCCTTTAATAAGCATAAATAAGTCATAAACATTGCAAACACAAGCATAAGTGTCACAAACGTATGCATAAACATAGAAAGAAAGAAAGCTACAATAATGTCTCAATATCCATACACCACTTATATATGTCCTTCAATAAGCATATCAGTATATTTAGAAATAGAAATTTCGCTAATCATAATAAGCATGAACAATCATAAACAGAAATCATACTCACTCCTCTTGCACTAATGCATTACTCTCATGAAGGTGTTACTCTACCATCATTAATGCTAGAAAGAAACAAGTAACATTTAAGCATAGAATATATTCAAATGTCAAGTATCACACTTATAATCGATAATTATATTCAGAATATCACAAAGTAAGGTTCTAAATATGCATATATAATGATAGCATAAAATGCCATTAAAACGTTATTTTATTTACTCAGAGATATAGGTCAGAATGTAACATCCAACATTTTTGCAATATAAAAAACATATTTCTATGAACAAATGGAACATTATTCATTAAGGATGACTCAGTAACATTTTTTTAAAAATCTTCTGTGTCCTAAAATAATTTTGTTTCCTAATGAAATAAATATCCAAGTATTCATTGATTTCAATAGAGAGTATGATACCAAGTGTTATATCGATACCACATGCTGTGAAGGTGCATGATTTATCTATATCTCGTGTTGACAAATACCTACTACATGTGATTGCGTATCATAAATTATCATATCTATCATGAGTTTCCATAACAAAACATCTAATTGTGGAAAATAAGATGTATCGGCATGAAAATATTTGAAGCATAAACATAAGTGCCGCTAAAAAGAAAAGTATCTATCAATAAGCATCATCATCCAAAATGTCCATTTCCATAAGAATATCAATATTATTGCGCCACATGAGCATAGAAATATATAAGCTCAATTCTCACCAAAGTCACATCCAATAGTAGGAAATATTATTATCCATGAGTTTAATTCAAACTTATCATCTTAAAATGAACACAATAATTTTAGGATGATAGTAATACTTACAAACTATTAACTCCCTTTACAAAGATTCTCTCCAGATATTCTGTTGTCTGCTATTTTGATAAGAGATCTGCTGAAGATTTTACTGAAGCCTTATACCTGCAATTGTTGATGGGTTCCGAGATGTGCGGGATCAGTTGGGTTCCGAGATTGCGGGATCAGTTGCTCTAAGTGGTTCCTAGATTTGCAGGCGGAATAATCTGCATGAGATAATATTGAGCTGTTTTCCTTAACAGCTCCTAGATTGAAGGAGTTCGGCATATATAAGGTCGCGGCAGATTATTCTAGGGTTTTTTTATCTATTTCGAAAGACAGTTGATCTATATCTGGGGACGAAGGCCGAAGGCTACTGAGATAGAGATTGAGGGGAGCTTGATCTAGTCGATTAAGCAAGGGGATCTAATATGCAAGGGGGGCTTGTGAAGATTACTTCATGGGTTTGATTGAAATCACCAGATGTGGTTTGTATTGAGGGGGAGTGTGTTCATCCTAATAGAAATCCAATATTAGTGATTGTAATCTTTTATTGATTTAGTGAAATAATCTGATTTTCTGGGCGTGACCCCGCAGATGTAGGTGTGTGCACCGAACTGCATTACCAAACGTTGTGTATCATTTTAAGTTTTGCGTATTTGCATGTTTATTTACATGATGAATATCTAAGTACTGAATTTCAATTGGTATCAGAGAAGGTCAAATGTATTGCTTTGTCGTCAAAGTGGGTGTGATCTTTGGATTTCAGTACTTCTATCATGAATACTTGAGAAGGTGCTTTCGTTCCACGTCCTCCACTGCTTGTTGATACAAACTATACTTACTGAAAGTCTCAGATGCGAGCCTTCATTAAGTCTCTAGATGAAAATTTTGGATCACCGTTGTTGAAGGATGGTCCCCACCTGTTGAAGTTTACAAAGATGACACAGAACATCTCAAGCCGGCAAAAGAATGGAGTCAAGATGAAGATCGTGCGGCCTTTGGAAATTCTAAAGCGGTGAATGCTATTTTCACGGCTATGGATGAAGAGCAGTTCAAACTTATCTCTACTTGTGAGTACGCTAAAGATGTTGGATGCAACGATCTAGGATCTCTAGTTTGATGATGACAAACGTGTGCTGTTATTTAACGTGTGTACTAAGTGTGTTTCAGTGATGGCGAGGACGTAAATACCCAAACAATGACTAAGTCAATTGATGAAGGAATTGCCATTCACATAGCAAATGGACTTGGTCAAAGAGCTATATACTCAGCAAAGAGGACTTAGTCAATTGTTGAAGAGATGCGAAGCAATCAATATGAATTGATTCATATCTATTAGTGATTGAAGTCAAATCTCCAATCTATCACTTTCAAATCTCTAATCCCCATAGCCTTGGGATTGCATGCCTACTTGCCATATTCAAGCCCTTGCTGCAATCTTATCTTGGCTAGGAACCTTTCATTGGCAGCACAATAAAAAGCCCTAGCTATTCTCTATAAAAGCAAGCATCAAAGCTAGGGCAAAAACAATTAACGGGGGCAAAACAAAAAGGGTGTCACGCAGCCATTATAAAAACCCCACGCCCAAAAGCATGCAACAACATCCTTAGTTCAGAGTCTCCTCCTAGTAACCACACGCCATCATCTGTATCTCCTTGGGGTTAATACTTTTGCCGTGAGCTTCAAGCCTCAAAGATCAAACTGCTGCAAGTTCCAAAAGTGTGCAAGCTCTCTAATCAAACTGCATGCCCTAGGCGCCATCTTCAAGCTGCAACGTGCGCAACATCAAGATAAAGCAGCTCGTTTTCGTTCTCCTTCAACCGTCAGCAGCATCATCTCGTCATTGCTGCTCTTGAGAAGTGCTGAGTTCCTTATGTGGAGTTACTGTTGTCAAGTGGTCGCCACCAAAGATTACCACAGTGCCAACAACGAAGAAGATAACCCTGTTGATCACCGACGGATAAGACGAACTCATCCTCGCCGTTGCCGTAGAGAAGCCCACGCTGCCGTTGAACTCTTTGCCACCGACGAAGCCCATGCTGCCGTGAACATCACCAACGCTTCGCCGTCGACGAGACTTCACGTTGCCATCACCACGAAGTCGCCGTCGTGAGCCACTGCAGGATTCTAGCTGCCGTCGTCATCTGCTCGCTGTCGAAGGAGAGCAGTCGAAGAAGATCACGAATCTGCCGTCGACGTCGAGTCCCATCTGAGAACCCGCCGTGGTTGTCATCGGGCTCGGAGAGAAGTTGCTAACTTACATACACTGTGAAGTCAAGCTTGGCCATCCTTGATGCCGGATTCGACATAGCACACCACCGTTAAGTTGTCACAGAGAGCCCGCCGCCGGAGAGCCGTACGACGTGAAGAGCTGCTGGAGGAGCACCCGTTGTTGAGAGCTTGTCACCGGAGTCGTTGCTGCATCATCCAAGGAGATCTTGTCCTCGGAGTAGACTCTGTCGAAGTCACCGATCGCGAAGCCCACGACGTCGGAGAGAAGTCGGACGGCGAAAGTGATTTTCGCTGAGTGCCCTAACTCGAGTCGAAGAAGAGAGTTGCAAAAAAGGGTGCTGATGTGGATGCATGGCTTGAGAGGTGTGCGTGAAAATCAAAGGGAAATGTTCTCGCTGACGTGGAAAAGCTTTTAAGGGGAGTTGCTTTGCATACAGACCGAACTAAATTGAATCTGCACTGGGATTGCTTTACGCACAGACCTACTTATATACTAAACTTGAAAGGGCTACAGATTGAGATCCAGGAGTCAGATCGAGACACCGTTTGCATCAGACTGGAGCTGATGACGTGAAGATTGACAGAGACGACTACACGAACACGAACTGAGCATTTCTAAACCCTTTACTCTTTATATTCGTGTATTAATGTAAACTTCTCTGTAGGGGGAACTTTACCGGGATTTGTTTTCTTTTGGGGACTTGTCTGGTTGTTGCTAGACAAGAGGGTCTTGACGTGTTGTCGCAGTCAAGATATGCATTTACTAGGTTGATAGCGTTCTGTACTTTGTTGAGTGTGGTACAGTCTAGGTGGGGAGTTGGAGCTATGACCACATTGTAGATGTACAGAAGGAACATATTAATGTTAGTATTTGCTTGGGGGTTGGATGTAGGTCATTGATGCGACCGAACCAGGGTAAATCTGCGCGTACTCTGTGATTGTCTCTTATTTACTTTGCTTGTGTTTTTAACCGCGTGTGATTTCTCGTGGGTTGCACGAGTATATTTTTATAAGTCTATTCACCCACCCCCTCTAGTCTAGGATCCAAATCCAACAAGTAGTATCAGAGCAGGTTAGAGGATCCAGTCTAGTCTAGTTATCATGAAAACCCCAAAGTTAGTTTTTCCCCATGGCATGCCTATTGATCGTCCTCCTTTATTTAGTGACCATGATTATATATACTGGAAGGCAAGGATGAAAACTTATTTACTATCTGTTGATGTTGATACTTGGTACATTATTGTTAACGGATATTCTATGCCTGAAAGTAATCTGAATTTAAATGATAAAAATGTGTGTGCTATAAATGCTAGAGCAACAAATATCTTATTATGTGGGTTGAGTAGAATAATATTCGATCGTATCTCACATTGCTCTTCTGTGTAGGATATATGGAGGAATTGGAAATTTCATATGGAAGTGAGAAATCCCTCAGCTGTAATGAAAAGAATCAAAATGGAAGAAACACTCTTTTAAATAATTTTGATGCTTCTCTTTATGACAATACTAAGTGTAAAGTTATTTGTTTTAAATGCAGGAAGCAGGGACACTTTGCTAGACATTGCCCACAAGAAACAGCTGGTGTCACATAGAAGAAAGGAAAAACTGTAGTGCGAATGTGGGACATAGATAGTGGAGATGAGCTCGAGGAGAATGAAGCACACTCCTCCCTCTGCTTAATGGCAAAACATAACGAGGTAAAATCAGGTAGTAAAGCTGAACTTCTAATTATTTGTAAAGCCATGCAAGAGAAAATTGATGAGCTAGAACTTACTTTAAACGACTATAGGAATGCTAGCTTTAAATTACAAAAAGAAAATTGTGACATTTCTGATGAAGTTGATCCTATAGAAATTCTTGTTTTGATTTGCATAAAGAAAATTGTGATATGATTGAAGAATCTAAAAACTTAAAAGAAAAACTTGAAAAATACAGGTCAACCATTGCCATGCTGAAAGGAGAAAAATCTAGCTCATCTGAAAAAGCTGCATGTCTTTCTTGTCCTTCCTTATTGAATGATATTAGCATGCTTAACCAGGATCTGATTAAGCTCAAAACTGAAAAAGACTATGTGATTAAAGAGCTTAATGATAAGTTGTGCATGTTAAATAACGAACTTAAAAGGAAAATGCATGAATTTAAAAAGAAGGAAGAGGAAAACAAGAGAGCTTTTACAAGTAAATGTACTTTGCTTGTGGATGAAAATAAATCATTGATATCCAAAGTTTCTAATCTAGAGTTGTCATTAAGAAAATTTTCAATTGGTAAATATTCGTTGGATACCATACTTGAAAATCAATTATATGGCAATAATAGAATAGGTCTTGGATTCGGTTTGAAAATGTTGAAAAGCCCAAATTCAAGAAATTCTACAATGTGCCTTCTATTGTGAAAAATATGCATGCAAAGTGCTTTACTTGTGATAGTGTTAGTCACACATCCTATTATTGTAAGTTTAGGAACACAAACATAAAGTTCAAACAAGTGTAGGTTCCTAAAACTTTAATGGCTAATACTAGTGGACCTTGTTGGATTTCAAGGTCACACTTAACACCTTTCATGTAGGTGAAATGGAAATTTGGCGAGGAGCGATGAATTGAAAGTCTCATTCTTTGGCTCCTTAGTCAAATATCGACGCGAAGGTATATCTTTTCCCTCTTTGCATTCATTGCATACCTTCATAGATTCTGTGTGTGCTTGATTTAAATTTTGTTTGTGTGTTTGTTTGCTTGCCTTTTAGGTTTGTTTTTAGTTCCATATAAAAGAAAACCAAAAAAAAATGAGAAACCAAAAATAAAAATAAATTGTGCTTAATGAATACCTCTTTATGATTCTTTATAAGTGGTATTATTGAATGTTCATTCATATCCTTTGTAGAAATCATTGTATTATTGTTATAGCTACATGCGCATGTTAGAATCTATTTAGTAGCCATGACATGCTTCTTAAAATGAATAATTTGATTTCTACACCTACATATGCACTTCCACGAATACTAAACTTTTAGTACTTTTGGAGATTCTTTTTATGAATATTAGAAAGTGAATGTAGGTTGATAATAACTGAGGTATCTACGGGATATGATGTGTATAGCCATGAATAAAAATTGAGCACGAAAAGAAATGAATATGAAAAAAATACATGAAAATTGCTCCGCATGTAAAATGGATACAATTCATGGCAACAACACTACCCACGAGTATCCAACATATGCTTTATGGGTAATCTTTAGCGTTGGTGTATATTACTCGTCAAGCAATGCTAACCCCACATCTAAAAGTCCTTATAGGCTATGTTTTGGGGGTTTGGTAACTTGAACTCATTTTTAATGAGGTGGGAAAAATCAATCCTTGTGATATTCATGTTAATTGTAAAATGTGGATTGTTTTGGTTGATGTTCTAAATTGAATCTCCCTTTGTACTTCAATGTTAATATTGCCACACTTACACATTGGTGGTGAAGTCTAAATTTTGATTCTTTATGAATTTGAATTGTCTACTTTATAGAAAATGACATGCAAGTGCTAGCTATACTCAATAATACTTTATTTTTGCATGTGATATTTGATGACTTCATTAGTCCACTTTTGATGATAACAAAGGGGGAGAAAGAAAAAGATTTGGTATTGTTGAAGGGGGTTGGTATTGTTGAAGGGGGAGCATGATAGGAGCATGAAAATACATTAATAGGGGAGCTTGGAAATAGGGGGAGCATGCTTATTCCATTCATACATTGTATCCATGCAATGCTTACGTCTTATTGTATACATCATATTGCATTACATCCTTCATCATCGCACTTCACACACACACATTTATTTGCTCAAATCTTTTATGGGTTTGTCATCATCAAAAGGGGGAGATTGTTGGATGCAACGATCTAGGATATCTAGTTTGATGATGACAAACGTGTGATGTTATTTAACATGTGTGCTAAGTGTGTTTCAGTGATGGCGAGGACGTAAATACCCAAACGATGACTACGTCAATTGATGGAGGAATTGCTATTCACATAGTAAATGGACTTGGTCAAAGAGCTATATACTCAGTAAAGAGGACTTAGTCAATTGTTGAAGAGATGAGAAGCAATCAGTATGAATTGATTCATATCTATTAGTGATTGAAGTCAAATCTCCAATCTATCACTTTCAAATCTCTAATCCCCCTAGCCTTGGGATTGCATGCCTACTGACGTGCGTTTATATTTCATATATTCACGCACGTTTTCTTTTGTGTTTCTCTGTATTTTTCGTCGTCTTTTATTCATTTTCCCGTATTTTCTCGTTTTCTTTCACTTTTCTTTGTTTCTCCATGTTTGCAGGAGATTGCCCACGTAGGGAACGTTTAACGACGATATCTCAAGTCACCGGAGCAACAGGAGCAGTCACGCGTGATCCAGGGGGGCCAAACGACGAAGATTTCATCTTTCAGCCCCTTACCCGGTCGGTTGGTCATCTCCAACCGATCGGGTGATGCACGTGTGCACCACCCGGTCTCAGCCGGAGCTCAAGTGGAAGTCACCCGACCGGTTCACAGGTCAGTTCAACTGGGGCTGATTCTCTGTCTTTTCGAGCCAAATTCCAACCGATCGGGTGACTCTCACCCGATCGGTTCATCTGTAGCTGATGCTGAACAGCCGAAGACACGGGCACCCAACCGATCCCTTCACCCGATGGCGCCAAGATCCAACCGGTCACTTCAAGAACTCAACCGACCGGTTCATATGACCGGGTGAAAGTTCGCCGTTTTCTGTCTATTATCTGTAACAGATCACCCGATCGGTTGACTTGTCAACCGATCGGGTGATACGAGAGTCTATAAATAGAACCCCTAGGGTTCCAGAAACGGGGAGCTGCTAGTTTTTACTGTTTTCTCCTATTTGTGACGGCTGTAATTACTCTTTTATTGTAAGTTTTCAGATCTTTCTTAAACTTTAGTATTATCTTAATTGCTCTATTTCCTTCACATTCCAATCGTCTGATTATGATTTCAACGGTTCATTTTCGTTTAGATCGCTTTTTAATGAATATTTGTGAGTAGTTCCCAAATCTGGGATTTTGGCGGAAACCCCTTCGGGGGCTCTTCCCGATGCGTCCATAGGGTTAGGAAATCGATAGGGATTAGGAATCTAACGGTTACGCGGGGTGTTTCATTGTCATCGGCGGGAAAAAGACCGCCTTTGACCGTTGGGCCAAGGGGGAATAAACTTGGCGGTTGACTCCCTAGCCATAGCTCATGCCCATAGCGTAGACGCCGAATCCTAGCGCGGGGGAGCGGCAGGATGAGACGTTGGGAGTTATCGTTGCGAGCCTAGTGCTCCCGGAATCGATCAGTGTTAATGGACACGGGAGTGCCCACTGATCGAATCCGGGAAGTCCGGTGTATCATCCTGGGCACCGACCGGAATATCGGGCCCATGGGATGCCGGTACCACTTTCAGAGGCAACGTCTCACCATTAGACCCTAATTCCGATCGTTATCCTACCCGTAGGCCGTATCGGGGAGAGTCGCTCGTTGGAGTGGAAACCAAAGTCCCGGGTTTATTTTCTTATTGTTCATACCTTGCATTACTTTCCGTGACAACCCATCAACCGATTCGGGCTAGCTCGCCCACAGGGTGATTTTGGTCCTCCTTGACACAAGCACATCCTAGCCTCCCTGTGTTCGACCCCCAAGCCACACTACAACACCGTGCGCTTGCGGTTACAAATATCTAAACCCCCGTCCTGCCACGCGGTTCACCGTCGGCGTGGCGGGCACACGTCAAGTTTATGGCGCCGTTGCCGGGGAGGCAACGTGCTTGTTATTTTAGGATCTCTTGAACCCTAGTGTCTAGCTCTTATCCCTACCTCGCGATAATTTTCGCACTCTACACTTTTCAATTTCACTTGGACATACTGTGGATAGTAATTGTTTAGTGCTAATTGACTGAATCGCCGTGCTTCCATCGGAACTTTCGGTTCCCGTTTATGCAACCCGTGCTTTTGACGTGTTTGCCACTTGTGTAGTTCCCTCTCTCTCCTTTCGTATGAGATCCTGGCCCACGGCAAGGATGTTGCATGCAGTTTCAGGAGACATCTGGGATCACTCTCACCATATCCGCTGTTTGGCGCAGAGTTTAGCAGAATCGCTGAATACTTCGAATATACTATCCCTCCTGTCTGCCGCCGTGGAAAGTCAGAGGAGATATCGAGATACGCAGGGCCACCTTGCCACAGCAGCTCTCTTTCCTCATGGTGAAGTGGCGTATATCGACAACCCTGGTCCCAAATTTAATGAAGAAGAGTTGTCAGCGGAGTTTTGTCAAGAGAACCATCCGACCGGATTTGTAGGCTACGCTGGACAGGAATCAATCTATCCCTTGCAGACTTCTATTGAGCGTCCCCGATCTTTGGGCAATGAGGAAGCTAGAAACAGTTGTGGGGAACCATCGACGATTGAAACATGTTTTCACCTACAAGCCTTCTTCCTGGACAATTATTATGAGCCTGAAAGAGACCCGGTGCCTTCCTCGATCGTTCCCACTATACCTTGCAAAACTTTGCCATGCGGAACCGCGGCCGAGGGTGAGATTCCCGATGCTGGCTTCCGAGAAATCCACGAAGAACTCCTTTCCCTTGAGGATGCTCAGCTTGAGAAATATGCGTCGGGGCCTCAAGAAGTTGAGATGAAAGAATTACCGCCGGGGCTGAAATATGAATATTTGGGAGCTGGCTCGACCCTTCCGGTCATAGTCAACTCTTCACTGCCCGAAGACCAAATGACCAAACTTCTTGGTGTTTTAAAAAGATTTAAAGGAGTTTTCAGATATGCAATTGAGGATTTAAAAGGGGTTAGCTTAGGCCTCTGCTCACACAGAATTCTGCTTGAAGATGAGCAAGCCTCCTCGATTGAGCCACAGCGGAGGCTGAATCCCATAATGATGGAAGTTGTAAAGAAGAAGATTGTTAGGCTTTTACATGCCGGTATTATATACCCTATCTCCGATAGTCGCTGGGTTAGCCCGGTGCACGTCGTACCCAAGAAAGGAGGAATGACGGTGGTACGCAATGAGAAGAACGAGCTAATACCAACGAGGACCGTCACGGGGTACAGGATTTGCATTGACTATAGAAAGCTGAACAAGGCTACGAGGAAGGATCATTACCCTCTCCCCTTTATTGACCAGATGCTCGAGAGACTGGCGAAGCATAATTATTTCTGTTTCATGGACGGGTATTCAAGATTTCTTCAGATCCCTATTCATAACGATGACCAGGAGAATTTCACTTGCCCATTCGGGACGTATGCCTATAGAAGAATGCCGTTCGGACTTTGTAATGCCCCTGCTACATTCCAAAGACTCATGTCCGCTATCTTCTCCGACTACTCCCAAGACATCATGGAGGTTTTCATGGACGACTTCTCCGTCTATGGAACTAAGTTTGACTCGTGCCTCAGCAATCTAACTAAGGTCCTGGAGAGATGTCAGGAAAAGGGACTAGTCCTAAACTGGGAGAAGTGCCACTTCATGGTCCAAGAGGGAGTTGTGCTGGGGCACGTCATCTCTTCGAGGGGAATCGAGGTTGATAAGGCTAAAGTTGAAGTGATTGAAAAGCTTCCACCACCGCTCAATCTTCGGGGAGTCTGAGGTTTCTTAGGACACGCAGGATTCTATCGCCGCTTCATAAAAGACTTCTCGAAGATTTCTAGGCCGCTGACCCAACTCCTCGTGAAGGACGTGCCTTTTGTCTTCAGCGAGGAGTGTATGGAGGCCTTCCACACTTTGAAGCAAGCTTTGATTTCTGCGCCCATAATACAGCCACCGAACTGGAATCTACTCTTTAAGCTGATGTGTGACGCTAGTGATTATGCGGTTGGTGTCGTCTTGGGGCAGAGGAAAGATAAAAACCTTCATGTCATATATTATACGAGCAAAACCCTTGATGCCGCCCAAAGAAATTATACTACCACGGAAAAAGAATTGCTCGCGATCATCTACGCCATGGATAAGTTCCGACAATATCTCGTTGGCGCCAAGGTGATCGTGCACACAGATCACGCGGCTCTTAAATACCTATTGAGCAAGAAAGATGCTAAGCCACGACTCATTAGATGGATTCTCATCCTCCAGGAATTCGACCTGGAAATCAGAGACAAGAAGGGGGCGGAGAATGTTGTTGCCGATCACCTGTCCAGGATGCCTACCCTCGATTTAAACGCTACGCCGATCGATGATTCACTCCCTGACGAGCATCTCTTCTCTGTCTCTTCCTCCTGGACCCCCTGGTACGCCGACATCGCAAATTATCTGGCTTGTGCCATCGTCCCCCACAATGTGAGCTTTCAGCAGAAGAAGAAATTTTTCCATGAGGTCCGCAAATTTTATTGGGATGACCCCCATCTATACAAAACCTGCAATGATGGGGTGATACGAAGATGCATCCCTGAAACTGAGGCAACCTCCATCATTTCCCACTGCCATGGGCAGCAATGTGGAGGGCACACGAGCACCTACAAGACCACCGCAAAAATTCTCCAAAGCGGATTCTACTGGCCTACACTCTTCAGGGACACACATGTTTATGTCCAAGCCTGCAATAAATGCCAAAGAGCTGGGAATATCTCCAAAAGGAATGAGATGCCTCAACACTACATCCTGGAGATAGAAATCTTCGATGTATGGGGAGTGGACTTCATGGGACCGTTCCCTTCCTCCGCGGGGAACCGGTATATCTTGGTGGCTGTAGACTACGTGTCGAAATGGGTTGAAGCGATGGCCAGTCCAACCAACGATTCCAGAGTGGTGGCCAAGTTCTTTAAAAGCAACATCTTCCCGCGGTTCGGTGTACCTCGTGTCCTGATCAGTGACGGAGGGAGCCACTTTATTGAGAAGAAGTTCGAGGCCCTCTTGAAAAAATACGGGGTACAACACCGGGTGGGGCGTGCCTACCACCCGCAGACTAGCGGTCAGGCGGAAGTCTCTAACCGTGAGATTAAAAGCATACTAGAAAAGACGGTGGCCAATTCTAGAAAGGACTGGTCATTAAAGCTTCCTGACGCGCTTTGGGCCTACAGGACGGCATTTAAAACTCCTATCGGCACAACTCCCTACCGGCTTGTCTATGGGAAAGCTTGCCATCTTCCTGTGGAATTGGAGCATAAGGCATTTTGGGCAGTTAAGAATCTGAACTTCGACACCAAGAGGGTAGGAGTGCACCGGCAGTTACAACTCAACGAGCTCGATGAAATCCGGCTCAATGCCTATGAGAACGCCAAGATCTACAAGGAGAAGCTGAAGCGGTGGCACGATAAGCGAATCTTGAAGAGGGAATTCAAAGAAGGGGACTTAGTTCTCCTATTCAACTCAAGGCTGAAGCTCTTTCCTGGAACACTCAAGTCAAGGTGGTCGGGACCGTTCCGCGTCACCAAGGTTTTCCCGCATGGGGCTATTGAGATAATGGGAAGGGACGAGCCGTTTAAAGTCAACGGACAACGTCTGAAACACTATGCAGTTGGAGAACCAGAATTCTCTCCGGTCGGATCCCCAACGAGCGACAACTCTTCCTCTAACCCTCCGGATCCTAATTGACCACCGCTAGAGGCGTCGAGCTAAACGACGTTAAACGAAAGCGCTTCATGGGAGGCAACCCATGTTCTAAACTTATGCTTCGTTTTAAAGGATTTTTTCTACTTTATTTTTCTCTATTTTTATAAATAAATCCAGCCGAAACAACTTCCGTGAAGGAACTCAGGCGATTCTTGGGGTTTGCAGAAAACAAGGCCTCAACCGATCGGGTGACTTCCCACCCGATCGGTTGGGATGTATCAGATACAAGCCGCATCCGTCCCCAAGTGAACCGATCGGGTGAAGAATGGAGAGACCGGGTGACAGACCGGGTGATCTGGGGAGAAGTCTCGGAAAAGTTTTGGGAAATATCAACCGATCGGTTGAGTTAGAGCACGATCGGTTGAGGCGACCGGGTGAGCAACCCCCAATTCTCGGAAAAAGATTGGGAAACAGTCAACCGATCGGGTGACTATTCACCCGGTCGGTTCACCTGTAGCTGTTGGCCGACAGAAAACTTTCGAAATTGGCCTACCCGATCGGGTGAGAACTCACCCGATCGGTTCAGTTTCGCCCCTATAAATACACCTACCGCACGATGACAGCCACCCGACCCCTGAAAATCCCCTTCACGCGGCTACACACTCTCCAACTGTCGAATCGACCTTCTCCACCCAACATACTGCCCCTAAACCCTCATCCCCTCTCAATCCCATACTTCCCCACCCCCGCCACCTTGCCATCGTCGACGTTCCATCATCATAACACCCAAACCCAAACCCTAGCCCCCAAAATTTTCGAAAACCTGTTTCTTGTCGGATCAGCGAGCGGCGGCTTCCCAAATTGTTCCCTCCTACTACGCGAGTCCCCCGGGAGCTTGATCTTGCTACATTGATGGGTAACACTCTTCCACTCTACACATCTCTTACTTTACCCGTAATATCCTAAATTGGTGTTATACCTGCTCGACTTGCTCTATATTCATCATAAGCACACCCCCACTTTCCTTTTCACCGCCCACATTGTTACCATGTCTAAGAAAGGGAAAGAGATTGCATCATCTTCGCGCCGTGATCCGCTCTATGGCCCTTTTCCCCCCTCTTTCCTTAGCATAAACCCTTCTACGGAAGAACAGTCTGACCGTTTGCGAGCACTACTTCATCGCCCGATGAGACCTACACTCTTCGCCGATTGCCCCACACTCGAAGCTCTAGGGCTTTCGAATGGCGTCGCCAGAATTTTCAACTGTATCGGGTGCCATACCCTCTTTTCCATCCATGCTCACACACACAGAAATCTCACGCTTGAATTCCTTAGTTCCCTCGAGTTGTTCGATGGGGGTTTCTCCTTCCGCGCTTTCAACTACGACTTTTCTCTGGGTTTCATCGAGTTGAACAATATCCTCAATCTCCGTCACCCCGATCTTAATTCTGAACATTCAACCCACGATCGAAATGACATCTACTCTCAATTCCGGGCTGATGGTGTTTGGCAACGATTTACCCGGTACACCACCTTTCCACCAGAGGCTCTTGCCTCCTACATTATTCACCCATGTTACCGCCTCGCCCATTGCATCCTCGCCAACACTGTTTTTGCCCGCGTGGATGTGTCCACTGTATCTAGGGATGAGCTCTTCTTTCTCTATGCCATGTCCGATGACAGGATCCTCGGGCACATCCCTATGCCCATAAACGCCGCTCATTGGATCATCCACGAAATTTTTGCTGTTAACCGCGCCAATTCTGGATCCATCTGTTGTGGTGGGATGATCACCCTTATTGTCAGCTGTGTTTTGAGAGTGCCACCCGACCTCCCTATTTTGCCTGGACGCAGCCGTATTGATCGCGATTACTTGATCGATATCAATATGCTCACTCCCTTCGGTGAAGACCGTGCTGTCTACCTCTATGGCCCCGCCTGCGCACCTTTCGCGATCCTGCCACCTCTAGTCCCTTTGCGTGTACCCTATACCCCATCTCGTCTGCCTTGGGAGTTTTACCCTGATCCTTGGTATTCTCCATTAGTGCATCTGCCACCCTTGGATCCTCCCGATTGGCACCCAACTGTCGGC
The DNA here is from genome assembly GCA_030789695.1 of Scilla litardierei. Classification (NCBI taxonomy): domain Eukaryota; kingdom Viridiplantae; phylum Streptophyta; class Magnoliopsida; order Asparagales; family Asparagaceae; genus Scilla; species Scilla litardierei. Next base: position 53,236,602 of record CM061131.1, on the reverse strand, counting down.
CCACCTGGTACGATCCTTCTCCACCACAGCCCCCCGGTGCACATCGATCCACCCGTGCTCCAGCCTGTCGCCCCTCCTTCCCCCATAGGCACGCCCTCCTCTTCCTCTGAGGATTCTTTCATTCACTATTCCCCACCCTCCTCCCCCTCCCCCTACCATTCTAGCACCAGCGAATCCGATTGACCCCCTGACATATCTCTGCATTTCACGATCGCATTTTATTTGCTAGCACTTTCATGTCTAGCTTGGGGGACGTCTATTTTGGTGTGTTGTCGTGTTTTGTTGTTTTTCTCATTTTTGTGTGTGTGCTTGTTTTTCCCCTTTTGAGTGTCGTGTAGTGTAGTTTTATTTCTATTTCCGTGTCGTTTGATTTTGATTTTGATCTTTCTTTATTTTTAGTTTCATCTCTGTGTTTTCCTCGTTTTCATTTCTTTTTGTGTCAGTGCGTATTCCCCCCATCTTCATTGCCCTCCCGTACTCACTCATATTGCATTGAGGGCAATGCAAACTTTAGCTTGGGGGAGTCGCACTATGTGCGCCATTTGAGTCCTTCTTTTTCGTTTTTGTGTCGTTTTCATCGTGTTTTTTTATCTTTTTTTCCTTTTTCTCTTCTCTTCTTTTTATCTCTTTCTCCTAGAGATGAATCCTATGATGAATTGCCACAAGGTCACACACACCTAGCATGGCATCGATAATCACACTCACTGACCCTAGGATTTCGAGTCCTCTTGCATTTCACGCATCGTGGGTCCACTTAGCTTTTTGTGAGTCGTGCGTCGTGCCTATCTTTGGTGTGCTTCTACTTTGTGATTTTACTTTATATACCTGTCCAAGAATGACCCCTAGATTATCATGCTTCGATTTGAATATGCGGTATTTGCTTCTACTATATGCATGCTATATTTATATCGTATATTTCAATTCGCATGCGTCGGGATTCCACAATTAAGGACTAGGATAACCCATTTAGCCTATGCTCTATTTAGCGAGAATAGTTTCCTTTGCCCAAGTGTTTAGATTTCGATTTCTTTTTTGTTTTACTTGGTGCAAATCCCCTCGTCGTGTACCGTTCTCCCACTTGGGAGAGTGCACATGTATATAGCCAAAAAAACCCAAAAATCCAAAAAAAAGAGAAAAGAAAAGAAAAGAAAAGAAAAGAAAAACCCGAAAAGAAAAATTTTGTATAGCCAAAAAGCCAAAAAAAATACAAATACCCAAAACCCAAAAAATTTCAAGCGTGAATATTCTTCCTATCTACCGAGAATAAAGGGAAGGCGAGAATTTGCACCGAGTGTTCTACTCCACATCATCTCAACCTCCATCGTTTTCGAAAACACTTGGCTTAGGAACTTTTTAGCTATTATCTAGGCTATAGTGGTGTGATTTCCTTAACCCTAGTTGTGGAGTCCCCGATGCATGATACGCTTCACTTCTTATACTCTTCTCATGCATGCTTGAACTAATATTCACCGCAATTTCAAATTCGAATCGGTATTTGGGTCATTTCCTGGATCTGTGTATATCGAGCTTTATTGCACATCGTAGATAGCGACACCGACTGCTAGCGCACGACCACACTCACTCGCGCTTCACCGCGTGGGCCCACGACACTTATTTGGACTCGTTTTCCTAGGTTTAGTGATGTGGTTTGACGTTTGCTTGCTTGGTGTGTCATTTTTGATTTTGTTGGCTCTGACGGACGATCTACGATATAGAGTTTTCTTTTTCTCTCTTTCTCTCTATTTTTCCCCTCCGAGCTCCTACTCTCACTCGTCTTCCTCGAGGACGAGGAAGAGTTCAGCTTGGGGGATTTTGACGTGCGTTTATATTTCATATATTCACGCACGTTTTCTTTTGTGTTTCTCCGTATTTTTCGCCGTCTTTTATTCGTTTTCCCGTATTTTCTCGTTTTCTTTCACTTTTCTTTGTTTCTCCATGTTTGCAGGAGATTGCCCACGTAGGGGACGTTTAACGACGATATCTCAAGTCCCCGGAGCAACGGGAGGAGTCACGCGTGATCCAGGGGGGCCAAACGACGAAGATTTCATCTTTCAGCCCCTCACCCAGTCGGTTGGTCATCTCCAACCGATCGGGTGATGCACGCGTGCACCACCTGGTCTCAGACGGAGCTCAAGTGGAAGTCACCCGACCGGTTCACATGTCGGTTCAACTGGGGCTGATTCTCTGTCTTTTCGAGCCAAATTCCAACCGATCGGGTGACTCTCACCCGATCGGTTCATCTGTAGCTGATGCTGAACAGCCGAAGACACGGGCACCCAACCGATCCCTTCACCCGATGGCGCCAAGATCCAACCGGTCACTTCAAGAACTCAACCGACCGGTTCATATGACCGGGTGAAAGTTCGCCGTTTTCTGTCTATTATCTGTAACGGATCACCCGATCGGTTGACTTGTCAACCGATCGGGTGATACGAGAGTCTATAAATAGAACCCCTAGGGTTCCAGAAACGGGGAGCTGCTAGTTTTTACTGTTTTCTCCTATTTGTGACGGCTGTAATTACTCTTTTATTGTAAGTTTTCAGATCTTTCTTAAACTTTAGTATTATCTTAATTGCTCTATTTCCTTCACATTCCAATCGTCTGATTATGATTTCAACGGTTCATTTTCGTTTAGATCGCTTTTTAATGAATATTTGTGAGTAGTTCCCAAATCTGGGATTTTGGCGGAAACCCCTTCGGGGGCTCTTCCCGATGCGTCCATAGGGTTAGGAAATCGATAGGGATTAGGAATCTAACGGTTACGCGGGGTGTTTCATTGTCATCGGCGGGAAAAAGACCGCCTTTGACCGTTGGGCCAAGGGGGAATAAACTTGGCGGTTGACTCCCTAGCCATAGCTCATGCCCATAGCGTAGACGCCGAATCCTAGCGCGGGGGAGCGGCAGGATGAGACGTTGGGAGTTATCGTTGCGAGCCTAGTGCTCCCGGAATCGATCAGTGTTAATGGACACGGGAGTGCCCACTGATCGAATCCGGGAAGTCCGGTGTATCATCCTGGGCACCGACCGGAATATCGGGCCCATGGGATGCCGGTACCACTTTCAGAGGCAACGTCTCACCATTAGACCCTAATTCCGATCGTTATCCTACCCGTAGGCCGTATCGGGGAGAGTCGCTCGTTGGAGTGGAAACTAAAGTCCCGGGTTTATTTTCTTATTGTTCATACCTTGCATTACTTTCCGTGACAACCCATCAACCGATTCGGGCTAGCTCGCCCACAGGGTGATTTTGGTCCTCCTTGACACAAGCACATCCTAGCCTCCCTGTGTTCGACCCCCAAGCCACACTACAACACCGTGCGCTTGCGGTTACAAATATCTAAACCCCCGTCCTGCCACGCGGTTCACCGTCGGCGTGGCGGGCACACGTCAAGTTTATGGCGCCGTTGCCGGGGAGGCAACGTGCTTGTTATTTTAGGATCTCTTGAACCCTAGTGTCTAGCTCTTATCCCTACCTCGCGATAATTTTCGCACTCTACACTTTTCAATTTCACTTGGACATACTGTGGATAGTAATTGTTTAGTGCTAATTGACTGAATCGCCGTGCTTCCATCGGAACTTTCGGTTCCCGTTTATGCAACCCGTGCTTTTGACGTGTTTGCCACTTGTGTAGTTCCCTCTCTCTCCTTTCGTATGAGATCCTGGCCCACGGCAAGGATGTTGCATGCAGTTTCAGGAGACATCTGGGATCACTCTCACCATATCCGCTGTTTGGCGCAGAGTTTAGCAGAATCGCTGAATACTTCGAATATACTATCCCTCCTGTCTGCCGCCGTGGAAAGTCAGAGGAGATATCGAGATACGCAGGGCCACCTTGCCACAGCAGCTCTCTTTCCTCATGGTGAAGTGGCGTATATCGACAACCCTGGTCCCAAATTTAATGAAGAAGAGTTGTCAGCGGAGTTTTGTCAAGAGAACCATCCGACCGGATTTGTAGGCTACGCTGGACAGGAATCAATCTATCCCTTGCAGACTTCTATTGAGCGTCCCCGATCTTTGGGCAATGAGGAAGCTAGAAACAGTTGTGGGGAACCATCGACGATTGAAACATGTTTTCACCTACAAGCCTTCTTCCTGGACAATTATTATGAGCCTGAAAGAGACCCGGTGCCTTCCTCGATCGTTCCCACTATACCTTGCAAAACTTTGCCATGCGGAACCGCGGCCGAGGGTGAGATTCCCGATGCTGGCTTCCGAGAAATCCACGAAGAACTCCTTTCCCTTGAGGATGCTCAGCTTGAGAAATATGCGTCGGGGCCTCAAGAAGTTGAGATGAAAGAATTACCGCCGGGGCTGAAATATGAATATTTGGGAGCTGGCTCGACCCTTCCGGTCATAGTCAACTCTTCACTGCCCGAAGACCAAATGACCAAACTTCTTGGTGTTTTAAAAAGATTTAAAGGAGTTTTCAGATATGCAATTGAGGATTTAAAAGGGGTTAGCTTAGGCCTCTGCTCACACAGAATTCTGCTTGAAGATGAGCAAGCCTCCTCGATTGAGCCACAGCGGAGGCTGAATCCCATAATGATGGAAGTTGTAAAGAAGAAGATTGTTAGGCTTTTACATGCCGGTATTATATACCCTATCTCCGATAGTCGCTGGGTTAGCCCGGTGCACGTCGTACCCAAGAAAGGAGGAATGACGGTGGTACGCAATGAGAAGAACGAGCTAATACCAACGAGGACCGTCACGGGGTACAGGATTTGCATTGACTATAGAAAGCTGAACAAGGCTACGAGGAAGGATCATTACCCTCTCCCCTTTATTGACCAGATGCTCGAGAGACTGGCGAAGCATAATTATTTCTGTTTCATGGACGGGTATTCAAGATTTCTTCAGATCCCTATTCATAACGATGACCAGGAGAATTTCACTTGCCCATTCGGGACGTATGCCTATAGAAGAATGCCGTTCGGACTTTGTAACGCCCCTGCTACATTCCAAAGACTCATGTCCGCTATCTTCTCCGACTACTCCCAAGACATCATGGAGGTTTTCATGGACGACTTCTCCGTCTATGGAACTAAGTTTGACTCGTGCCTCAGCAATCTAACTAAGGTCCTGGAGAGATGTCAGGAAAAGGGACTAGTCCTAAACTGGGAGAAGTGCCACTTCATGGTCCAAGAGGGAGTTGTGCTGGGGCACGTCATCTCTTCGAGGGGAATCGAGGTTGATAAGGCTAAAGTTGAAGTGATTGAAAAGCTTCCACCACCGCTCAATCTTCGGGGAGTCTGAGGTTTCTTAGGACACGCAGGATTCTATCGCCGCTTCATAAAAGACTTCTCGAAGATTTCTAGGCCGCTGACCCAACTCCTCGTGAAGGACGTGCCTTTTGTCTTCAGCGAGGAGTGTATGGAGGCCTTCCACACTTTGAAGCAAGCTTTGATTTCTGCGCCCATAATACAGCCACCGAACTGGAATCTACTCTTTAAGCTGATGTGTGACGCTAGTGATTATGCGGTTGGTGTCGTCTTGGGGCAGAGGAAAGATAAAAACCTTCATGTCATATATTATACGAGCAAAACCCTTGATGCCGCCCAAAGAAATTATACTACCACGGAAAAAGAATTGCTCGCGATCATCTACGCCATGGATAAGTTCCGACAATATCTCGTTGGCACCAAGGTGATCGTGCACACAGATCACGCGGCTCTTAAATACCTATTGAGCAAGAAAGATGCTAAGCCACGACTCATTAGATGGATTCTCATCCTCCAGGAATTCGACCTGGAAATCAGAGACAAGAAGGGGGCGGAGAATGTTGTTGCCGATCACCTGTCCAGGATGCCTACCCTCGATTTAAACGCTACGCCGATCGATGATTCACTCCCTGACGAGCATCTCTTCTCTGTCTCTTCCTCCTGGACCCCCTGGTACGCCGACATCGCAAATTATCTGGCTTGTGCCATCGTCCCCCACAATGTGAGCTTTCAGCAGAAGAAGAAATTTTTCCATGAGGTCCGCAAATTTTATTGGGATGACCCCCATCTATACAAAACCTGCAATGATGGGGTGATACGAAGATGCATCCCTGAAACTGAGGCAACCTCCATCATTTCCCACTGCCATGGGCAGCAATGTGGAGGGCACACGAGCACCTACAAGACCACCGCAAAAATTCTCCAAAGCGGATTCTACTGGCCTACACTCTTCAGGGACACACATGTTTATGTCCAAGCCTGCAATAAATGCCAAAGAGCTGGGAATATCTCCAAAAGGAATGAGATGCCTCAACACTACATCCTGGAGATAGAAATCTTCGATGTATGGGGAGTGGACTTCATGGGACCGTTCCCTTCCTCCGCGGGGAACCGGTATATCTTGGTGGCTGTAGACTACGTGTCGAAATGGGTTGAAGCGATGGCCAGTCCAACCAACGATTCCAGAGTGGTGGCCAAGTTCTTTAAAAGCAACATCTTCCCGCGGTTCGGTGTACCTCGTGTCCTGATCAGTGACGGAGGGAGCCACTTTATTGAGAAGAAGTTCGAGGCCCTCTTGAAAAAATACGGGGTACAACACCGGGTGGGGCGTGCCTACCACCCGCAGACTAGCGGTCAGGCGGAAGTCTCTAACCGTGAGATTAAAAGCATACTAGAAAAGACGGTGGCCAATTCTAGAAAGGACTGGTCATTAAAGCTTCCTGACGCGCTTTGGGCCTACAGGACGGCATTTAAAACTCCTATCGGCACAACTCCCTACCGGCTTGTCTATGGGAAAGCTTGCCATCTTCCTGTGGAATTGGAGCATAAGGCATTTTGGGCAGTTAAGAATCTGAACTTCGACACCAAGAGGGTAGGAGTGCACCGGCAGTTACAACTCAACGAGCTCGATGAAATCCGGCTCAATGCCTATGAGAACGCCAAGATCTACAAGGAGAAGCTGAAGCGGTGGCACGATAAGCGAATCTTGAAGAGGGAATTCAAAGAAGGGGACTTAGTTCTCCTATTCAACTCAAGGCTGAAGCTCTTTCCTGGAACACTCAAGTCAAGGTGGTCGGGACCGTTCCGCGTCACCAAGGTTTTCCCGCATGGGGCTATTGAGATAATGGGAAGGGACGAGCCGTTTAAAGTCAACGGACAACGTCTGAAACACTATGCAGTTGGAGAACCAGAATTCTCTCCGGTCGGATCCCCAACGAGCGACAACTCTTCCTCTAACCCTCCGGATCCTAATTGACCACCGCTAGAGGCGTCGAGCTAAACGACGTTAAACGAAAGCGCTTCATGGGAGGCAACCCATGTTCTAAACTTATGCTTCGTTTTAAAGGATTTTTTCTACTTTATTTTTCTCTATTTTTATAAATAAATCCAGCCGAAACAACTTCCGTGAAGGAACTCAGGCGATTCTTGGGGTTTGCAGAAAACAAGGCCTCAACCGATCGGGTGACTTCCCACCCGATCGGTTGGGATGTATCAGATACAAGCCGCATCCGTCCCCAAGTGAACCGATCGGGTGAAGAATGGAGAGACCGGGTGACAGACCGGGTGATCTGGGGAGAAGTCTCGGAAAAGTTTTGGGAAATATCAACCGATCGGTTGAGTTAGAGCACGATCGGTTGAGGCGACTGGGTGAGCAACCCCCAATTCTCGGAAAAAGATTGGGAAACAGTCAACCGATCGGGTGACTATTCACCCGGTCGGTTCACCTGTAGCTGTTGGCCGACAGAAAACTTTCGAAATTGGCCTACCCGATCGGGTGAGAACTCACCCGATCGGTTCAGTTTCGCCCCTATAAATACACCTACCACACGATGACAGCCACCCGACCCCTGAAAATCCCCTTCACGCGGCTACACACTCTCCAACTGTCGAATCGACCTTCTCCACCCAACATACTGCCCCTAAACCCTCATCCCCTCTCAATCCCATACTTCCCCACCCCCGCCACCTTGCCATCGTCGACGTTCCATCATCATAACACCCAAACCCAAACCCTAGCCCCCAAAATTTTCGAAAACCTGTTTCTTGTCGGATCAGCGAGCGGCGGCTTCCCAAATTGTTCCCTCCTACTACGCGAGTCCCCCGGGAGCTTGATCTTGCTACATTGATGGGTAACACTCTTCCACTCTACACATCTCTTACTTTACCCGTAATATCCTAAATTGGTGTTATACCTGCTCGACTTGCTCTATATTCATCATAAGCACACCCCCACTTTCCTTTTCACCGCCCACATTGTTACCATGTCTAAGAAAGGGAAAGAGATTGCATCATCTTCGCGCCGTGATCCGCTCTATGGCCCTTTTCCCCCCTCTTTCCTTAGCATAAACCCTTCTACGGAAGAACAGTCTGACCGTTTGCGAGCACTACTTCATCGCCCGATGAGACCTACACTCTTCGCCGATTGCCCCACACTCGAAGCTCTAGGGCTTTCGAATGGCGTCGCCAGAATTTTCAACTGTATCGGGTGCCATACCCTCTTTTCCATCCATGCTCACACACACAGAAATCTCACGCTTGAATTCCTTAGTTCCCTCGAGTTGTTCGATGGGGGTTTCTCCTTCCACGCTTTCAACTACGACTTTTCTCTGGGTTTCATCGAGTTGAACAATATCCTCAATCTCCGTCACCCCGATCTTAATTCTGAACATTCGACCCACGATCGAAATGACATCTACTCTCAATTCCGGGCTGATGGTGTTTGGCAACGATTTACCCGGTACACCACCTTTCCACCAGAGGCTCTTGCCTCCTACATTATTCACCCATGTTACCGCCTCGCCCATTGCATCCTCGCCAACACTGTTTTTGCCCGCGTGGATGTGTCCACTGTATCTAGGGATGAGCTCTTCTTTCTCTATGCCATGTCCGATGACAGGATCCTCGGGCACATCCCTATGCCCATAAACGCCGCTCATTGGATCATCCACGAAATTTTTGCTGTTAACCGCGCCAATTCTGGATCCATCTGTTGTGGTGGGATGATCACCCTTATTCTCAGCTGTGTTTTGAGAGTGCCACCCGACCTCCCTATTTTGCCTGGACGCAGCCGTATTGATCGCGATTACTTGATCGATATCAATATGCTCACTCCCTTCGGTGAAGACCGTGCTGTCTACCTCTATGGCCCCGCCTGCGCACCTTTCGCGATCCTGCCACCTCTAGTCCCTTTGCGTGTACCCTATACCCCATCTCGTCTGCCTTGGGAGTTTTACCCTGATCCTTGGTATTCTCCATTAGTGCATCTGCCACCCTTGGATCCTCCCGATTGGCACCCAACTGTCGGCCCACCTGGTACGATCCTTCTCCACCACAGCCCCCCGGTGCACATCGATCCACCCGTGCTCCAGCCTGTCGCCCCTCCTTCCCCCATAGGCACGCCCTCCTCTTCCTCTGAGGATTCTTTCATTCACTATTCCCCACCCTCCTCCCCCTCCCCCTACCATTCTAGCACCAGCGAATCCGATTGACCCCCTGACATATCTCTGCATTTCACGATCGCATTTTATTTGCTAGCACTTTCATGTCTAGCTTGGGGGACGTCTATTTTGGTGTGTTGTCGTGTTTTGTTGTTTTTCTCATTTTTGTGTGTGTGCTTGTTTTTCCCCTTTTGAGTGTCGTGTTGTGTAGTTTTATTTCTATTTCCGTGTCGTTTGATTTTGATTTTGATCTTTCTTTATTTTTAGTTTCATCTCTGTGTTTTCCTCGTTTTCATTTCTTTTTGTGTCAGTGCGTATTCCCCCCATCTTCATTGCCCTCCCGTACTCACTCATATTGCATTGAGGGCAATGCAAACTTTAGCTTGGGGGAGTCGCACTATGTGCGCCATTTGAGTCCTTCTTTTTCGTTTTTGTGTCGTTTTCATCGTGTTTTTTTATCTTTTTTTCCTTTTTCTCTTCTCTTCTTTTTATCTCTTTCTCCTAGAGATGAATCCTATGATGAATTGCCACAAGGTCACACACACCTAGCATGGCATCGATAATCACACTCACTGACCCTAGGATTTCGAGTCCTCTTGCATTTCACGCATCGTGGGTCCACTTAGCTTTTTGTGAGTCGTGCGTCGTGCCTATCTTTGGTGTGCTTCTACTTTGTGATTTTACTTTATATACCTGTCCAAGAATGACCCCTAGATTATCATGCTTCGATTTGAATATGCGGTATTTGCTTCTACTATATGCATGCTATATTTATATCGTATATTTCAATTCGCATGCGTCGGGATTCCACAATTAAGGACTAGGATAACCCATTTAGCCTATGCTCTATTTAGCGAGAATAGTTTCCTTTGCCCAAGTGTTTAGATTTCGATTTCTTTTTTGTTTTACTTGGTGCAAATCCCCTCGTCGTGTACCGTTCTCCCACTTGGGAGAGTGCACATGTATATAGCCAAAAAAACCCAAAAATCCAAAAAAAAGAGAAAAGAAAAGAAAAGAAAAGAAAAGAAAAACCCGAAAAGAAAAATTTTGTATAGCCAAAAAGCCAAAAAAAATACAAATACCCAAAACCCAAAAAATTTCAAGCGTGAATATTCTTCCTATCTACCGAGAATAAAGGGAAGGCGAGAATTTGCACCGAGTGTTCTACTCCACATCATCTCAACCTCCATCGTTTTCGAAAACACTTGGCTTAGGAACTTTTTAGCTATTATCTAGGCTATAGTGGTGTGATTTCCTTAACCCTAGTTATGGAGTCCCCGATGCATGATACGCTTCACTTCTTATACTCTTCTCATGCATGCTTGAACTAATATTCACCGCAATTTCAAATTCGAATCGGTATTTGGGTCATTTCCTGGATCTGTGTATATCGAGCTTTATTGCACATCGTAGATAGCGACACCGACTGCTAGCGCACGACCACACTCACTCGCGCTTCACCGCGTGGGCCCACGACACTTATTTGGACTCGTTTTCCTAGGTTTAGTGATGTGGTTTGACGTTTGCTTGCTTGGTGTGTCATTTTTGATTTTGTTGGCTCTGACGGACGATCTACGATATAGAGTTTTCTTTTTCTCTCTTTCTCTCTATTTTTCCCCTCCGAGCTCCTACTCTCACTCGTCTTCCTCGAGGACGAGGAAGAGTTCAGCTTGGGGGATTTTGACGTGCGTTTATATTTCATATATTCACGCACGTTTTCTTTTGTGTTTCTCCGTATTTTTCGCCGTCTTTTATTCGTTTTCCCGTATTTTCTCGTTTTCTTTCACTTTTCTTTGTTTCTCCATGTTTGCAGGAGATTGCCCACGTAGGGGACGTTTAACGACGATATCTCAAGTCCCCGGAGCAACGGGAGGAGTCACGCGTGATCCAGGGGGGCCAAACGACGAAGATTTCATCTTTCAGCCCCTCACCCAGTCGGTTGGTCATCTCCAACCGATCGGGTGATGCACGCGTGCACCACCTGGTCTCAGACGGAGCTCAAGTGGAAGTCACCCGACCGGTTCACATGTCGGTTCAACTGGGGCTGATTCTCTGTCTTTTCGAGCCAAATTCCAACCGATCGGGTGACTCTCACCCGATCGGTTCATCTGTAGCTGATGCTGAACAGCCGAAGACACGGGCACCCAACCGATCCCTTCACCCGATGGCGCCAAGATCCAACCGGTCACTTCAAGAACTCAACCGACCGGTTCATATGACCGGGTGAAAGTTCGCCGTTTTCTGTCTATTATCTGTAACGGATCACCCGATCGGTTGACTTGTCAACCGATCGGGTGATACGAGAGTCTATAAATAGAACCCCTAGGGTTCCAGAAACGGGGAGCTGCTAGTTTTTACTGTTTTCTCCTATTTGTTAAGTCTGTAATTACTCTTTTATTGTAAGTTTTCAGATCTTTCTTAAACTTTAGTATTATCTTAATTGCTCTATTTCCTTCACATTCCAATCGTCTGATTATGATTCCAACGGTTCATTTTCGTTTAGATCGCTTTTTAATGAATATTTGTGAGTAGTTCCCAAATCTGGGATTTTGGCGGAAACCCCTTCGGGGGCTCTTCCCGATGCGTCCATAGGGTTAGGAAATCGATAGGGATTAGGAATCTAACGGTTACGCGGGGTGTTTCATTGTCATCGGCGGGAAAAAGACCGCCTTTGACCGTTGGGCCAAGGGGGAATAAACTTGGCGGTTGACTCCCTAGCCATAGCTCACGCCCATAGCGTAGACGCCGAATCCTAGCGCGCGGGAGCGGCAGGATGAGACGTTGGGAGTTATCGTTGCGAGCCTAGTGCTCCCGGAATCGATCAGTGTTAATGGACACGGGAGTGCCCACTGATCGAATCCGGGAAGTCCGGTGTATCATCCTGGGCACCGACCGGAATATCGGGCCCATGGGATGCCGGTACCACTTTCAGAGGCAACGTCTCACCATTAGACCCTAATTCCGATCGCTATCCTACCCGTAGGCCGTATCGGGGAGAGTCACTCGTTGGAGTGGAAACCAAAGTCCCGGGTTTATTTTCTTATTGTTCATACCTTGCATTACTTTCCGTGACAACCCATCAACCGATTCGGGCTAGCTCGCCCACGGGGTGATTTTGGTCCTCCTTGACACAAGCACATCCTAGCCTCCCCGTGTTCGACCCCCAAGCCACACTACAACACCGTGCGCTTGCGGTTACAAATATCTAAACCCCCGTCCTGCCACGCGGTTCACCGCCGGCGTGGCGGGCACACGTCACCTACTTGCCATATTCAAGCCCTTGCCGCAATCCTATCTTGGCTAGGAACCTTTCATTGGCAGTACAATAAAAAACCCTAGCTACTCTCTATAAAAGCAAGCATCAAAGCTAGGGCAAAAAAATTAACGGGGGCAAAACAAAAAGGGTGTCACTCAGCCATTATAAAAACCCCACGCCTCCTCTTAGTAGCCACACGCCATCATCTGTATCTCCTTGGGGTTAATACTTTTGCCGTGAGCTTCAAGCCTCAAAGATCCAACTATTGAAGCTCCAAAAGTGTGCAAGCTCTCCAATCAAATTGCATGCCCTAGGCGCCATCTTCAAGCTGCAACGTGAGCAACATCAAGATAAAGCACCTCGTTTTCGCTCTCCATCAACCGTCAGAAACATCATTTCGTCGTTGCTGCTCTCAAGAAGTATCGAGTTCCTTACGTGGAGTTGCCGTTGTCAAGTGGTCTCCACGGGAGATCACCACCGTGCCAACAACAAAGAAGACAACTCTGTCGATCACCTAAGGAGAAGACGAACTCATCCTCGCCGTTGCTATAGAGAAGCCCACGCTACCGTTGAACTCTTTACCGCCGACGAAGCCCACGCTACCGTGAACATCACCAACACTTCGCCGTCAACGAGACTTCACGTTGCCGTCGCCACGAAGTTGCCGCCGTGAGTCGCTGCAGGATTCTAGCTGCCGTCGTCATCTGCTTGCTGTCGAAGGAGAGCAGTCAAAGAAGATCACGAATCCACCGTCGACATCGAGTCCCATCTGAGAACCCGACGTGGTTGTCATCGGGCTCGATGAGAATTTACTGACGTACGTACGTCGTGAAGTCAAGCTTGACCATCATCGATGCTGGAGTTGACGCAGCATGCTGCCGTCATGTTGTCGCGGAGAGCCCGTCGCTAGAAAGCCGTACGAAGTGAAGAACTGTTGGAGGAGCGCCCGCCGTTGAGAGCTCGTTGTCGGAGTCATTGCTGCATCATCCAAGGAGATCTCGTCCCCGGAGTAGACTCTGTAGAAGTCACCGATCGTAAAGCCCACGACGTCGGAGAGAAGTCGGACGGCGAAAGTGATTTTCGCTGAGTGCCCTAACTCGAGTCGAAGAAGAGAGTTGCAAATGAAAGGGTGTTGACATGGATGCATGGCTTGAGAGGCATGCATGAAAATCAAAGGGAAATGTTCTCGCTGACGTGGAAAGATTTTAAGGGGAGTTGCTTTGTACACAGATCGAACTAAATTGAATCTGCACCGGGATTGCTTTACGCACAGACCTACTTATGTACTAAACTTCAAAGGGCTACAGATTGAGATCTAGGAGTCAGATCGAGACACGTTTGCGTCAAACTGGAGATGACGACGTGCTGATTGACAGAGACGACTACACGAACACGAACTGAGCATTTTTAAACCCTTTACTCTTTATATTCGTGTATTAGTGTAACGTTCTCTGTAGGAAAAACTTCACCGCTATTTGTGTTCTTTTGGGGACTCCTCTGGTTGTGTTGTCGCAATCAAGATACACATTTACTAGGTTGATAGAGTTTTGCACTTTGTTGAGTATGGTAAAGTCTAGATGGGGAGTTGGAGCTAGGACCCCATTGTAGATGTACATAAGGAACATATTAATGCTCGTATTTGCTTGTAGGCGGGACGTAGGTCATTGATGCGACCGAACCAGGGTAAATCTGTGCGTACTTTGTGATTGCTTCTTATTTACTTTGCTTGTGTTTTTAACTACGTGTGATATCTCATGGGTTGCACGAGAATATTTTTATAAGCATATTCACCCCCCTCTAGACTAGGATCCAGATCCAACAAAAGAAGCATGTGACATACTTCAGAACGTGCATGAAGGAACCAATGCGGTAAAGTCTTTAAACTCCACATGCTTGCATCTTAGTTTGAAGAATTAAGAATGGGTGATGATGAGACTATTGCTAAACTTAATGCAAAATTAAGAGATATAGCAAATCAAGCCTTTCAACTTGGTAAAAAATATTCAGAAGTGAAGTTGGTTCGAAAAGCTTTAAGATCACTGCCTGAAAGATTCTCTGCTAAAGTTACGGCTATTGAGGAAGCTAGAAATATCTCCACCATGAGACTTGATGAACTTATGGGGTCTCTACAGACATATGAAATGAATCTAGAACATAATAAAATAGATAAAGGAGTGGCCTTAAAAGTAGAGTCTGGAGATGTTTCCAAAGAAGATGAGGAATCGGGTCTAGATGAGGATATTGTCGTGTTGACCAAAAAATTCAGTAGAATGCTGAAGAAGATCAGCAGCAAAGAGCCAAATTTCAGAACAGGAAACAATGTGCCATGACCAAGTGATACGTCTGCTGGGAAAGGTGTCAGAAAAAAGAAAGGAAAAGGGATACAGTGTAAAGAGTGTGAAGGATTTTGGCACATACAAGCTGAATGTGCTAACACTTTGAAGAAGCAAAAAGAGAAGTCCTTAACCAGTACCTGGAGTGATGATGAGTCTGAAGGGAGTTCTGGAGATGAGGAAATCACCAGTAATTATGTTGCTTTTGCAGTCTCCATAAAAAGGCAATCATACTACAACACAAACAGCCATGCTAGATCTGATGTTGCAACATCAGTCACGACATCAGCCAATAAGCTAGACATTATCAAATCCAGTGTTGCAACATCATCCACAACATCTATCAGTGAATCAAACTCAGAAGTTGACACTGATGAGGATGTTAGTGAAGAGGATATCCGAACAGCTTATCAAATGATGTACAGTAAATGGTTGAAAATCTGTGATAACAACAAACTACTGAAAGATGAAAATGCCAAACTGAAGGAAGAAAAGGAAGAAGCCAAAGTCAAATGCCTGAAAGCTGAGAAAAACTTTAGACCATAAGAGAATACCTTCAAAACGGTCCTTCATATGGCTGAGAAAGTGAGTGCATTCTGAATAAGTGGAACTCTAGAAAATCTAAACTTGATGATATATGAATGTGTGGAAGATTCAGGAGATCGCACTGGAGTGGGATACAATAGATGAGCTTATCATAATGTGTCTGCAGAAATAAGAATTCTAGTGACTAAAGAACTTGAGAAGATGGGTCATCACAAGAGTCAAGATTATAAGAAGAAGTTGACTAAAGTTGTTAAAGGTGAAAGTTCTGTGTGTGGATACTGCAAGTTCATTTGTCATTTTGATAGAAATTATTCTAGTCGCATGCGTCATTCGTTGGAAGGTGTCACGTCCCGCTTCCCAAAAACGTGGAGGCGAAGCGTGAGAAGGTCAGCTCAGACTTGAAGCTACAAAGCCGCAAGTCCGATAAGCGTCAATCACTTTAAACTGTAGGTCCTTGCAACGCGAAACGAAACAAAGATAATAATAACGAAAGAGACAAAAAGAACATCTCAAAATATCCATAATAATAAATCTCAACATCGCAGAAAAGCCACCAGGCTAAAATAAAAGAGTCTAAAAGAGGCCCAGCATGGCCAACAAAAGTACAAAGTACGAAAACAAAGAAAAGGTGCAAGCACCGACAACTAACAGCAACCTAAAGCAAAAGCAAGTAAAATCAGTCTCTAAGACTGATCTCCGGTGTCCTCGAACTCCTCAACGAACGTCGGCTCGGGCTCAGCATCAGCAAACACCTCGTCCTCAGCAACTGTCTCTGGCTCAGGGTCTAACATGTGACACCCAAAAGAGCAAGGGGCACATGTCAGCAAGTCTGGAAGACTTGTGCAAGGAAACTGGAAGGGGGAAAAGTAAAGCAACCTAGCAGTTCTAACATGATGCGATGACATGGCAGTTAAAGTAATGAGTGCAACAGGTAAAGAAAAGTAAAGTAAAGTACGAGCACGGCATGGCATTCACAAGACAAGTACAAGACAAGTAAGAAAGCACCTCGTGCACAGAGATTCCGTCTTTTGGCTAGAGTGGCTGCGCGGGCCAACTCCTAAGCTCAAGCGAACGTTTATCCCTACCCCTCCACGTGTGTCGAGCCAGGGCCTTACCCTCGAACACGGAATGCTCGCTTCTGGACCACGAGCCAGGAAGTGTTTTAAACAAGTATGGCGTAGGGGTGCACCTAGCCGGACAAGTAGTACGAGGACAAGTATTGTAGCGTGTGCTACGATGCAACAATCAATGCATGGATGACATGGCATGGCAAGTAGTAAAGCGTACGAGTAAGAAAAGTAAACGTGACAGTTTAGCATGCATGAATGACAAGTTTAAGGGTTGGATCTAGCTTCGTTGTCAAGCTAGATCATTTAGGGGACGGATCTAGTTTCGTTGTCAAACTAGATCAAGTAGGCGTCTAGCCAGCTATCATTTCA
Source organism: Scilla litardierei (assembly GCA_030789695.1). NCBI lineage: Eukaryota > Viridiplantae > Streptophyta > Magnoliopsida > Asparagales > Asparagaceae > Scilla > Scilla litardierei. The sequence goes on along the minus strand of CM061131.1, from coordinate 53,219,651 downwards.
CTGACTAGTCTCTTTTACGCTAAAAGCAAGGAATTGGCCTAAAAACATGGCCCTACACAAGAGATGGCAAGTTTCACTTGCCTGCAACTATCACGTCAAGAAAACACCGTCCAACGAGTCCAAAGTCACGATTCCTACGTGCACAAGTCCACCGGCCTACATCCGTTTTATTAATCTTGATTAGTGATTTCTAAAACATTTAAAATACTTTAAAATACTGATTTTTAGTCTTGATTAGCATGCAATTGGGTTGGGGGTCCTAGGGGTGCAAAACGTTACCTCAACACGACGCGAAAGCTACACCGGCGTCGGGTAGCGACGCCGGGGGTTGGAATAAAAGATCGCGCTCCAAGTCCAGATTCCAATTAGTTTCCTCGCTGGAAATTTCAGAGCAAATAACTCGGGCGACGATTCCAGATTCCAAAGCTCGCACGTGCGACAACGGGCTACGACGTGCGACGACGTCGTACGCGACGAATCCTCGAAGAGCAAGCACCAAGGTGGGGCCCACAGTAGTCCTAGGGCCTTTGGGGAACCCACAATAACTCTGGAGAACTTGGGGGGCCCACGGAGGCAAGCGATGCGACAGATGCGGGGTTGCGACGAGTGGCTCTCGGTCGTACAGCCTCGGTGCGGGGACTTGGCTCAGTCAGACACTAGGAACGGCGCTTGGGGCGTGCAGCGGCTGCGGGTGGCTGTGGTGCGAGAGCTTTCTTCGGTCAGACACTAGGAACGGGTCGGTCGTGCGCTTGGAGGGCGGGGTTGCAACGTTGCAACGCTGCAACGTTGTGACAACGGTCGGTGCGGGCGGGGCGACCGGTCAGACACGGAGCGATGCGGGGTGACAAGCGGGCGACAAGCGGGGGGTCGGTGCGGAGCGCTGTGCGGAGCGGGGCCTCGGTCTGACCGAGAGCCTCTCTCGGTCGGAGCGGGGGACGGGCGTGGGCGGCTGCTGCAGCGTGCGGACGGCGATGGATGCGGGCGGGGGCTTCGGTCGGAGCGGGGGAACGGAGCCGTTTTCCTCGGTCGTGCGGGGGGCTGAACGTCGCAACGTTGCGACGATTCGTCGCAACGTCCAATTTCAAGTTTGGAAGAGGCTAGGGCTAATTTCTTGCGAAAATAGGTCTTGCTAGGGGTTGCTTATATAGTATAGATGGGTTGACTTGGTCTAGGGCTAAATCTAATAGGATTAGAAGTTTAAAAAGATTTAAAATTTGAAATTCAATTACTCCAACTCATCCAAGGGTTTGACCTGGTCCAAATGAGCTGGAAATTGGCTCAAAAATTCTTTAAAACGTTTAAAACTCAAATAAATTTTATTTGGCCGAAAATAATTTATAAATTAATTATTAAAAATAATATAAAACTAGTAAAAATTATAAAAGTGGTCAAATAAACTCCAAAAATTATAAAATAAATATCGGGGTGATCGTGATGACTAAAGTGAGCTAACTAAGAAGACGGATCTCAAATTCGACGTCGGACGACGAAACTAAAAATAGAAACGTCTCCCGTCAAAAGTGAAAGTCGTCACGTCTCATCGAGTAAGTTTAAATTGTGGAAAAACGACTCGAGAAGTGTCGTTCCAAAATAGTGCCACTATTTAATACTCTCAGAGACGTTCGCAACGGCATATCACACAAAAGTATTCACAATCAATCAAAGTCTAAAATAAACACGTGCACGGCCAAAAGCACGTGCACGAACGAAGTACAACGAAAACGTACCGTTACATCCTCCCCACCTTAGAAATGATTCCGTCCTCGGAATCAACATCAAGCACTGCTCAGGAAAAGGTGCGGGAAGCGCTCTCTCATCTCATCTTCACGCTCCCAGGTAGACTCACCAGGGGAACCGTGACGCCACTGCACACGAACCAAGTCGACGGTCTTATTCCTCAGCTGCTTCTGTCGACGATCCAGAATCTCAACGGGCTGCTGATCATAAGACAGATCCGGACGAACCGTAATCTCCGAGAAGTCCACAACGTGAGAGGGATCACTAACGTATCGGCGTAACTGAGATACGTTAAATACGTCGTGAACTCCCACAAGCGACGGTGGCAACGCCAAGCGATAAGCCACAGCTCCGACTCTCTCCAGAACATCAAACGGTCCAATGAACCTCGGACTCAGCTTACCTCTCTTCCCGAATCGAATAACTCCGTGGTTCGGAGAAATCTTCAGAAAGACATGATCGCCAGGCTGAAACTCCAAAGGCCTCCGTTTAGCATCCGCCCAATGCTTGAAACGGTCCTGCGCAATCCTCAGCTTCTCTCGAATATTCCTCACAACATCCACGGCCTCCACGATCATCTCCGGTCCTAACAGCTCCCGATCTCCAACGTCATCCCAGCTCAGTGGCGATCGACATTTCTTTCCATATAGCGCGGCGAAAGGCGCCATTCCAATACTCGCCTGGTAGCTGTTATTGTAGGCAAACTCAACGTGATGGAGATGATCCTCCCAAGATCCCTTAAAGTCCAACATGCAAGCTCGCAACATATCCTCCAAAATCTGAATCGTCCTCTCGGACTGGCCATCCGTCTGCGGGTGGTACGCCGTGCTGAAACTCAGACTCGTACCCAAGCTCTTCTGCAGACTCTGCCAAAACTGAGATGTGAATCTCGTGTCTCTGTCCGACACGATACTCACGGAGACTCCGTGAAGTCGTACGATCTCCTGCACGATTCACGTTACATCACTATCTAAACTAGGAAAAGGAAATAGAACGGAGGGTAAACGAATTTACCTCCATGTATCTCCTCGCTAGCGTCTCAGTAGACTGTCCTACTCGGAAGGGAATAAAGTGCGCGGATTTGGTCAATCGGTCTACGATCACCCAAATCGCGTCGTTCTGCTTCGGACTCTGAGGTAGTCCAGTCACGAAATCTATAGTGATGTGCTGCCACTTCCACTCCGGAATCGGAAGCGGTTGTAGCAACCCTGCCGTACGCTGATGCTCCGCCTTTACTTGTTGGCAAACCAAACACTTGGCTACACTCCGAGCCACACTCCTCTTCATACCATGCCACCAAAAGTTCAGACGAAGATCCTTGTACATCTTGGTCCCACCAGGATGCACAGAATACGGCGAACTGTGTGCCTCGACCAATAATTCCTCTCTGATATCTGTAATGCCCTACCAGCTACTGCACAAGTACTAGAGAGGGGGGGGGGGGTGAATAGTACTTTAAAATAATAAGGCGTATAATTCCAAATTAAATTACACAACTACCAAATCAATTTGCGGAAGCTTAAATTGAATGACAACAATGAAATTAACAATTCTAACAAATGATGTTAATGGGTTCGGATCCACCCAAGTCTCCCCGACTTGTTCCCGGTGATCCTACGTCCCAACCACCCGGATCCCCTCCGGATACTTGAGTTAGAAACCCTAACTCAAGATTTCCACTATGAATATCTTGTGAAAAACCTTCACAAGATCAAATCATACATGCAATGGCAAAGTGAATCCCACAACCCGGGATCACAATCTTCTCTCACAACCGAGAGAGCCAATAAGCAATATAAAAGAGTTTAGATGAAATAAATGCTCTTACCACAAAATCCTATACCTTGAGTTTTTCTTACCCAATAGGTGGAATGAAGGATTTGAGGAAGATGAAGTCACCAAGCCCTAGCACCAAGGAAATGAGCAGCAATGGGTGCCTAGGGAAGAGTTGGAGACTTGGATCAAGCAATAGCTTGAAAAGCTCACCAAGAACAAGCTTCTCTCTAGATCTAGAAATGAGAGAGAATGGGTTTCTTGTGAGGAAGAGAGCTTTAGATTTGAGGGAGAATGGCTATCTCTTTTTATCTCAAAGAATCTCTGAATGGAAGCTTTTTTTCTGATGGAAATGACCTAGGTTCGTATTTATAGGAACCCAAAAACATAGGTTAGGTCATTCTCCAACGGATAGAAATCTGGGAGAATTAGTCGGTCAAAGAACAATCACTGACCGACTAGTTCATCAACTAGTCGGTCAGCCAAACAACGTGGACCGACTAAGAGTAGATCTGAGAAGAGATAGAATTTCAGACCTAGAAATCTAGTCGGTCCAAGAACACATTCTGACCGACTAGTTTCACAACTAGTCGGTCAGTCAATGAACGTAGACCGACTAAGAGGCAAAATAACTTAGTCTGAAAGCATAGTGACTTAGTCGGTCCAAGAACAAAAGTTGACCGACTAAATTGTCAACTAGTCGGTCACCAACCGTTCTTAGACCGACTAACGGTAAACAGTAGCTTAGGAGAATTTTAGAGTGAACAGTAAGTCTCAACTAGTCGGTCAAAGAAGCATCACTGACCGACTAGTTCACAAACTAGTCGGTCGGTGAGTCAACGTAGACCGACTAACTGTAAACAGTAAAGTCCAAGAATTTAAGGAATCAAACTAGTCGGTCCAAGAACAGTTGCCGACCGACTAGATCACCATCTAGTCGGTCAGTACTTGTTCTTGTACCAACTAACATGCACAACAAAGTCTGAATCGAAGCGCGACGCTTCGAGGAAGTTAGAATGAACTTGTGCAAGGATCCTAGAGCTACGAAATGAGCGTAATGAAGATAGAAACGTAAGATATACTCAAGGCTTAACATTCTATCAATCGAAACTAAAAGACTATAAATAAAACCTTAATAAACGGTCTTTGAGAGCTTCGATTGAATCTTCATAACTTCCAAAGCGCTGCAGGAGCTTCAACGAAGCTTTAGGCTTGAATACGAGCTTTTGGAAGTGTTGAGATGTCGCTTTGAATATTCTCGTGAAATTGGCGACGATCTCCAATACTGCGCTCACAAATTGTTAGTTCATGAATTATTTATGTTTGCTCATCATCCAAAACCAAATCCGGGGAGTCCAATATTCAACATTCTCCCCCTTTTTGGTGATGACAAACCAACATGAATAATAATCAAAAATAATAATTCAAATGCAAAATACTTACTCCCCCTGCATTGATGACACGTTAATTCCAAAATGAATATAAATGAATTGCATCAAGCAGACGAGTAAGATAAATAAAATGAATTGATTTTTGAAATATCGGATTTTGAAAATCCTTATATGTATCTTAACTCCCCCTGAATCTAACATATCAAAACTAGATTCTTGGAAATTGAGTTAATTTTTCATTTGCGCTATTTATTATCATTATCTCTCCCCCTTTGGCATTATCCAAAAAAATGGGGGGCATACAACGACAACAATTAGGAAATGTAAAATCCAACATCGAGAGTTGTCACGCCCCGCTTCCCAAAAGATTTGGGAAGCGAGACATGGCCAGCCCGCATGGACTCGAGCCATTGAGGCTCGGGGTCCAATAAGCGTCTAGGCAAGTTATGATGCGGAGGAGAAGGTCCGATCGAACAATTTAGCATGAAACAACAGATATAGCAGCAAAAGATACTATTCAAACGCAGAAGGTAACCAACAAAGAGTTTAACATAAAAGCTAAAACTGTACGTACCAGAGGCAACTAAAGAAGAAAAGTCTGCTGGGGTCCACAGGTTGTGGCAGCTCGGTCAAGTCTGAGACATGTGCAAAACACATGTCAGCAACGAACTAATGAGACCATAATTAAAGCAGTTATACAATTCTAGCAGTTCTATATGGAATTTAAATGACAACCTACACAGGAGTTCTAGAAAACAGGAAATAAGTAAGGGTTGTTCTAATCGATCTGCTAGGGGTGTCCATCTAGTCAGATCGTCTAAGAGTTGTTCATGTAGTTCTATCAATCTGCCAGGGGTGTCCATCTGGTCATATTGTCTAAGAGTTGTTCATGTAGTTCTATCAATCTGCTAGGGGTGTCCATCTGGTCAGATTGTCCAAGTCTAGAAAAGGTCAAACGACCGGAATGCATCCCTGTGAAGCAGGCAGGAGTGCACCAACTACGACACGAAGACAAAGCCTAAGGACTCAAGCTGCGTAGGCGGAGGGGAGCTACCCCCCAGGCCCAGCTAGACTCTTTTGTCCTACCCCACCCGCGAGTCGTTTGTGTTATGGACACGAGCCAACAAACGCTCCATCTAGACACGAGACAAGACAAGGATCACGAATGATACGGTGTATCATACCGGAGCGCACCAGTCACGGGTGAGCCAAAGCTGGGGAGCACCAGTTCTCAATGGTCACCCCCGTCGTCGATCCGAAACAAATCATTAATCATGAATGATACTACGTATCATACCGGAGCGCACCAGTCACGGGCGAGCCAAAGCTGGGGAGCACCAGTTCTCAATGGTCACCCCCGTCATCGATTAATTATTCATAAGTGAGACATTCCTGGACGAGCCAGCAAACGTTCCACAAGTCCGTAAGCAAGCCGTCTCTGGGCTAGCCAGCAGACGCTCCACAAGAGTAGTGCCAACCTCCGTATAGGAGAGGCCCACGCCTGTGATCTTCTACAAAGATCCACATAACTATAATGTCTGGCTTATTAATTAGCATGTGAGGTTCAAGTTGCATTTTAAAAGTGGGTTCGAGCAGAAAGTAGCATGCGATCATTTTCAAGTATTTTTGCAAAAATAAATCTAGCAGTTCTAACATCAATTCTAGAAAAGTATAAAAGCAGTAACTAAAGTCTCATTCCTTGCCTGAAAGATTCCGGCAAGGATGTAGTCCAGCAGGGTCTGGGTCAACCAACGGATCTATGGAACCTCAACACGACGCGAGAGCTACTCTGACGTCGGGTAGCGACGTCAGTGGTGGATTCCGGTAGTGCGTATGGCACGAAACGTCCAGTTCACTGACAATGAAATATGTGCACGTATGAGTTTGTGACGACGGCTAGAATAATTTGACAAGCCCTAAAACGTCTAGTGACCCACTACTGACATTAGTTATCCAATGGTAACGTTATAAACATTCGGTTAATGTTTGGAAATAGCATTAACATATACTTATGATGATATATTTTATAAAATAGGATTTTTGTTATACTTAAACTAACATAAGACTTACTAATATATAATAATAATTCGTTCATATATAAAGTAACCTATAGTGAGGGTACGGGCTATAGTCTGTAATAATTACTGAGTAAAACACTGTCCAACAACAATAGAACTCATAGTACCCTACCAGTCTACACTCCAGCTTATGAAAACGTAGGGGTGTGCATCATTGTTATATATCAATTATAACTCAAATTGTTACTTAAGAAGCTGCTCCCCCTACAAGATAAACTATTCATAGACAAAAAAAAACATATAACTTACATATGTAGTGAGTCACGAACTTCACTCCTCTTCGCATATACGTGCAGGAGGAGGCGTTGTGACGCCGGAGGGGCGACTGACACGGGGCGGCGCCGTGCAACGCAGGGCGACGCTGCAGCAGCGGCGCTCCGGCGCTAGGGAGAAAACAACGCACGCGAATGCTAAGGCTGCGGCGGATACATGAAAGGGGAAGTCCGGTAGTCACAAGCGGTGATGGGGTAGGTCGCCGGCGCCGGAGAGGTCGAGCGCCGCCGTGCGTGCTGCTGCGAGGAGCAGCGCCGTGGCAGATGCGAGGGCGCCTGGACATGCCGTTCGCGCACCGGCGGAGCAGAGGCAGCGGTCTCCGGCAGTTAACGATGGAGAAGTGTTCGGGGAAGGTCGACGTCGTGGCGGAGGGGGTCTGCGTGCGGCGTCGCGGCGGCGCCGCCGTGCGCTGCTGCGGATTGCAGCAGCCGCCGCTGCGGATCCAGCGCGAAGCAGCGACAGCCAATGCTTCCGATGATGCCACGGTGGACAGCGCGATCGGAGAGACGTCGGGGAAGGGTTGAGGGGCTCGTCGGCGTTGGGTTTGGCCGGAGAAACGAGAGAAGCGGCGGTGCAACGGGGTATTTGCGTAAGTATTTGGTTACGGTGACGGCGCGATCGAACGTGCTGTGAAAATTTAGAAAACCTAGGCTATTAAATAGGTAGGGTTGAGAACGTGGGGGCCCCTCTAGGTTGGGGTTGAGAAATCACTTGGATCAACGGTTGCTACATATTTTAGCCCTAGGTCTAAAGCTAGGGTTGTAGTTTGTTATAAAACGTGTTATACAAAAATTATTAAAACTCTAATACCCATACTCTCTCTCTCTCTCTCACCCTGATGCGGGTTTGCGTGCGGTCAAAGAATGTGGCTGAGTCAATGGATGATATGATTATTAATAATAATATTATTAGGGAATATAACACAATGAAACTTAGGGCTAAAAATACAATGGGTTTAAGTATTCTTCCACAAGGCTAAAACTAGGGTTTGCATGTGTGATACGTGCACGTGCATCGAGGCATGGGTCCGGGCATGCACAGAGCTCCGAGACACCCAAGTGCACATGCGTGCGGGGTTGGTTGGGTCCGGTTATGTTGATACATCGGAAAACGCCGTATCGGATCGATACGCGTGATACTGCCGAGATACACGTTCTGTTCGCGCATGCGGGGTCTCACTGGTCTATGGGGGTCGCCTACGAGTTCCTGGCACAAGTACAGTCATGTACGTGTGGTTCGTCCCAGAATCGCCCGTCGTTTTGCGTGTATATAGCGTGTCGTTCAAACGGTCGGTGCATAAAGCAATTTCCAGTGTGAACGAGGTGTTGGCTTGGGTTGACACTTGTTCCCAAGTCGGACACGAGTCACGGAGGCTATCTATAGGTTCAAGCAAGGTTCTAGGGTCCTACTGCGTGCACAGACGATATCTGTTATGCACACAGACCAAATCACTTTACGCACAGACTTAATTGCTGTGCACACACAAAATTCAAATTGGCCCGAAAACAGGCCGTTACATTCTCCCCAACTTAAAATAAAGTCCGCCCTCGGACTTTCTTAATTTCAGGCATGGCTAGACTCTTCTAGTTAACTATAGTAACTACCCCGATCATTCCTAGCACAGTACCTCAACCAACATATAACCTAATACATCTATCTATATACATGCTCAGTAATAATATACATCATTATTTTTCAACCATTTTATCTTGTACTTATAACTAGGTTAACATCATTCACGCATACATTTCTAACTCATGGAAGTGCCTCCTCACATCCATACCTACGCACAATCATATTCCAACATTCAAAATCATCCCATCATGTACAACCATTGTATTATACATATAGTACACATATACTAACCAGGGTATTTAAATTCATCACGAATTTAAAACCGAAAGTACATATATCTACTCAATATAACCTACAAAAAGTATAACCCCTAGTATACATTCAACACATCAATCGTAACAATAATACTTAGCTATATTATAACTATTCGCCACAACACCAAATGACAAACAATTTCTTATTACATGCAATACATAATCACGCCAACATGTTAATCTATTCCTACAAACACAATACATCCAGCCTAATAACTATGCATATAGCACATTTCACTCCTAGTTTAACTATCACACACTCATTCAAACATGTAAACCCTTCATTCATAACTTTAGAATAAACATGTATCTATATATGGTGTAGCTACGCACGTCCGGGTGCGTAGCGTAACCCAGCACAAACACATATATAATTACATTCACCATATCCTATCATGCACAGATACATATAACACTATAATCACATCCGCAAACCACAACCACATTATACAATACTTACAGAGCAAACTCACTCGCTCTCGAGTGAGACTCCAAGATACATACCAAACAATATACAATCTATGTACTTATACACACACTCCTATATATCCATATGATACGACTCATCATATGTAGCCTTAGTAATTAGCTAGACATCACTATACAATCATTCACACATCAGAACACGTAATTCATACTTATCCATATATACGTATATACAATCATGCAACACATCCTTATCCTAGTATCTGTAAGCATGTCCACTCGTACTCGAGGGAACACTAAGACTTATATGTATTCACAAGCATTATATATTCACACCTATTATCTTGCATAAGTATCTATACTCATTCATGTACTATACACACATAATCATTACATTCATCACAGTACACATATTCCATTACTCATCCTTAAGCTCACATACACCTAAGTAATAATACTAAGCATGCCCGATAATGATATATATTCACACGAGCCGGGTAATCCTCCTCATGGATCTACGGGGAAGGCAGAACAAACACAAGGCTCTAACGTGCAGACACTTCCAATATTCACATCTAGGGTGGTTAAACAACGTCCAACTAACCAACCCTAACTGGCTAGTCCCAATCATTATAAACACCAATAAAATTTCCAACTGAAAAGCTCGTTCATGGGAACCTGTTATAATGATCCTGTTGTTCTCCGCTTCAATTGGTTCTTGGCTCAGCTGCCTCTAGGAATCTCTAAAGTGAAACTACCAACCAATTCTAGATTTTTAGGCGTCAAACCTACTTATGATTTCCTTTTCAATCCAAACAACCAAGGCAATCTACTAACTCTTTTCCATATTTCCCGATCATTAAGCACTCGTAAAACCAAACATGCTCACCTGACTTGATCCAGAATTTTCATTGACACTTAAGCTGCTAGTCACTGTTGACTATAATCCATCCACAAGATCTGGAGAAGTCATCGCCTTTCACCATTTCGTAAACTGTAACTGGAATCCAGGGGCCAGTACGCACTCGATGCGTATTCGAACGGTCGACTTTGAAACTCCCATGACATTCCCAAGATCCTTAATTCCTTTAAAACACTGTGTCCAAAATAGATCATGTTGTCGATCTTATACGATCCATCATAAGATCAATCTCGTCATCACATTATCACTCTGAATCTCTTCTGTTCATCTCTAATGATCATATTTTTTTAACCCAGGTTATACGGTTGCTACTCGGCTTATATATATACTCATAATATCAGATGCATAACATTTCACTTGATCGATGTAGGTCTATGCCTTTAGTCGTTAGGACAAAACTTCTAATCACCACACTTCTATCACGAGCATCATACTAAGAGTCGATCTCATTCCCTAGATTCAATGTTCTCACTTCCATGGTTCCTTGTCAAGTCGAGAATCCAACCTTATAACTATCCAATGTGTTAGAAATACATCACTTTAAACTTCATCTTATTCCTATATTCTCACTCAAAACCAAACTAGAGGGGGCCAAGGAACTAGTCTTAACCTAACTAACTTATGTTAGACTCGAATATTGTTGGTTGTTTGAATAGTTACTGCAACACTATTGTTTCGATAAATCATTCGATCAAGACCTGCATGGGCCACCACAAAAACTGTCACGCCCCGCTTCCCAAAAGATTTGGGAAGCGAGACATGGCCAGCCCGCATGGACTCGAGCCATTGAGGCTCGGGGTCCAATAAGCGTCTAGGCAAGTTATGATGCGGAGGAGAAGGTCCGATCGAACAATTTAGCATGAAACAACAGATATAGCAGCAAAAGATACCATTCAAACGCAGAAGGTAACCAACAAAGAGTTTAACATAAAAGCTAAAACTGTACGTACCGGAGGCAACTAAAGAAGAAAAGTCTGCTGGGGTCCACAGGTTGTGGCAGCTCGGTCAAGTCTGAGACATGTGCAAAACACATGTCAGCAACGAACTAATGAGACCATAATTAAAGCAGTTATACAATTCTAGCAGTTCTATATGGAATTTAAATGACAACCTACACAGGAGTTCTAGAAAACAGGAAATAAGTAAGGGTTGTTCTAATCGATCTGCTAGGGGTGTCCATCTAGTCAGATCGTCTAAGAGTTGTTCATGTAGTTCTATCAATCTGCCAGGGGTGTCCATCTGGTCATATTGTCTAAGAGTTGTTCATGTAGTTCTATCAATCTGCTAGGGGTGTCCATCTGGTCAGATTGTCCAAGTCTAGAAAAGGTCAAACGACCGGAATGCATCCCTGTGAAGCAGGCAGGAGTGCACCAACTACGACACGAAGACAAAGCCTAAGGACTCAAGCTGCGTAGGCGGAGGGGAGCTACCCCCCAGGCCCAGCTAGACTCTTTTGTCCTACCCCACCCGCGAGTCGTTTGTGTTATGGACACGAGCCAACAAACGCTCCATCTAGACACGAGACAAGACAAGGATCACGAATGATACGGTGTATCATACCGGAGCGCACCAGTCACGGGTGAGCCAAAGCTGGGGAGCACCAGTTCTCAATGGTCACCCCCGTCGTCGATCCGAAACAAATCATTAATCATGAATGATACTACGTATCATACCGGAGCGCACCAGTCACGGGCGAGCCAAAGCTGGGGAGCACCAGTTCTCAATGGTCACCCCCGTCATCGATTAATTATTCATAAGTGAGACATTCCTGGACGAGCCAGCAAACGTTCCACAAGTCCGTAAGCAAGCCGTCTCTGGGCTAGCCAGCAGACGCTCCACAAGAGTAGTGCCAACCTCCGTATAGGAGAGGCCCACGCCTGTGATCTTCTACAAAGATCCACATAACTATAATGTCTGGCTTATTAATTAGCATGTGAGGTTCAAGTTGCATTTTAAAAGTGGGTTCGAGCAGAAAGTAGCATGCGATCATTTTCAAGTATTTTTGCAAAAATAAATCTAGCAGTTCTAACATCAATTCTAGAAAAGTATAAAAGCAGTAACTAAAGTCTCATTCCTTGCCTGAAAGATTCCGGCAAGGATGTAGTCCAGCAGGGTCTGGGTCAACCAACGGATCTATGGAACCTCAACACGACGCGAGAGCTACTCTGACGTCGGGTAGCGACGTCAGTGGTGGATTCCGGTAGTGCGTATGGCACGAAACGTCCAGTTCACTGACAATGAAATATGTGCACGTATGAGTTTGTGACGACGGCTAGAATAATTTGACAAGCCCTAAAACGTCTAGTGACCCACTACTGACATTAGTTATCCAATGGTAACGTTATAAACATTCGGTTAATGTTTGGAAATAGCATTAACATATACTTATGATGATATATTTTATAAAATAGGATTTTTGTTATACTTAAACTAACATAAGACTTACTAATATATAATAATAATTCGTTCATATATAAAGTAACCTATAGTGAGGGTACGGGCTATAGTCTGTAATAATTACTGAGTAAAACACTGTCCAACAACAATAGAACTCATAGTACCCTACCAGTCTACACTCCAGCTTATGAAAACGTAGGGGTGTGCATCATTGTTATATATCAATTATAACTCAAATTGTTACTTAAGAAGCTGCTCCCCCTACAAGATAAACTATTCATAGACAAAAAAAAACATATAACTTACATATGTAGTGAGTCACGAACTTCACTCCTCTTCGCATATACGTGCAGGAGGAGGCGTTGTGACGCCGGAGGGGCGACTGACACGGGGCGGCGCCGTGCAACGCAGGGCGACGCTGCAGCAGCGGCGCTCCGGCGCTAGGGAGAAAACAACGCACGCGAATGCTAAGGCTGCGGCGGATACATGAAAGGGGAAGTCCGGTAGTCACAAGCGGTGATGGGGTAGGTCGCCGGCGCCGGAGAGGTCGAGCGCCGCCGTGCGTGCTGCTGCGAGGAGCAGCGCCGTGGCAGATGCGAGGGCGCCTGGACATGCCGTTCGCGCGCCGGCGGAGCAGAGGCAGCGGTCTCCGGCAGTTAACGATGGAGAAGTGTTCGGGGAAGGTCGACGTCGTGGCGGAGGGGGTCTGCGTGCGGCGTCGCGGCGGCGCCGCCGTGCGCTGCTGCGGATTGCAGCAGCCGCCGCTGCGGATCCAGCGCGAAGCAGCGACAGCCAATGCTTCCGATGATGCCACGGTGGACAGCGCGATCGGAGAGACGTCGGGGAAGGGTTGAGGGGCTCGTCGGCGTTGGGTTTGGCCGGAGAAACGAGAGAAGCGGCGGTGCAACGGGGTATTTGCGTAAGTATTTGGTTACGGTGACGGCGCGATCGAACGTGCTGTGAAAATTTAGAAAACCTAGGCTATTAAATAGGTAGGGTTGAGAACGTGGGGGCCCCTCTAGGTTGGGGTTGAGAAATCACTTGGATCAACGGTTGCTACATATTTTAGCCCTAGGTCTAAAGCTAGGGTTGTAGTTTGTTATAAAACGTGTTATACAAAAATTATTAAAACTCTAATACCCATACTCTCTCTCTCTCTCTCACCCTGATGCGGGTTTGCGTGCGGTCAAAGAATGTGGCTGAGTCAATGGATGATATGATTATTAATAATAATATTATTAGGGAATATAACACAATGAAACTTAGGGCTAAAAATACAATGGGTTTAAGTATTCTTCCACAAGGCTAAAACTAGGGTTTGCATGTGTGATACGTGCACGTGCATCGAGACATGGGTCCGGGCATGCACAGAGCTCCGAGACACCCAAGTGCACATGCGTGCGGGGTTGGTTGGGTCCGGTTATGTTGATACATCGGAAAACGCCGTATCGGATCGATACGCGTGATACTGCCGAGATACACGTTCTGTTCGCGCATGCGGGGTCTCACTGGTCTATGGGGGTCGCCTACGAGTTCCTGGCACAAGTACAGTCATGTACGTGTGGTTCGTCCCAGAATCGCCCGTCGTTTTGCGTGTATATAGCGTGTCGTTCAAACGGTCGGTGCATAAAGCAATTTCCAGTGTGAACGAGGTGTTGGCTTGGGTTGACACTTGTTCCCAAGTCGGACACGAGTCACGGAGGCTATCTATAGGTTCAAGCAAGGTTCTAGGGTCCTACTGCGTGCACAGACGATATCTGTTATGCACACAGACCAAATCACTTTACGCACAGACTTAATTGCTGTGCATACACAAAATTCAAATTGGCCCGAAAACAGGCCGTTACAAGAGTCGTAGACAAAAACAATGGACCAACTTGACACCAAGGGAAAATTGTGGAAATCAAAACAAGGTGTGTCAAATTTTCATTATCAATAAAAATCAATGATAATCCAATTCATCAAAAATACCAAATGTTTATTCATTTCTTGAATAAAGAAACATACTCTTCAATATTCAATATTCTTTGTTAAATTTGTGCAAGGAAAACAATTCTATACAATTATAGAATTTAAATCTATGAAACCAAGTTTTGAATCGTCGAGCGACAAAATAACATAGCATGGACATTGAATGAGAATGAAAGTGTACGACGAAATAAATATCACAACATGAATATCGATGTATATATAGAAATGATAACAAGATGAGTACATCCAAAAAGATATCCAATATACATGAAGTACATCACAACAAGTGCTACACATCATCAAACAGAAATACATCAACATCATTAATACAACATCATCGACATCAACCAAAAGACATCAAAACATCATAACCCTCATACCCTATCCTAACCCAAAATACTCTCGCTAAGATATATCATCCAAAGCGTATAAGGAGAGTCCTCGGAACAACGATCACGAGGAGGAGGCTGGATCTGCAGCGTCCGTGGGTCCAGTCGACGGAGTGGACTCAGGATCTGCAGGGAGTAGAGGCGTCTCAACAGATGGAATCGTCGGGGCAGGAGTCGAGATCTCAGGAACAGGCTCTACAGCAGCATGGGTCTCGACAGCAGATGTGTCAGCAGGAATATCAGCAGGCTCAGCAACAGGGTCTACAGCAGGCTCAGAAGACTGAAGTGCTGAAGCAGAAGGCTCTGGAGCACCGGAAGTGGTGCCAACTCCAGGAGCAGAAGTGGTAGTACCAGCAACAGCAGCAGCAGTGGCCTCAGCGCCACGGGCAAAAGAAGTAGCAAGCTCGTCAAGCTCCTCATCGT
>CM061131.1:53183482-53203482 GCA_030789695.1 Scilla litardierei | reverse complement strand
TGGATGCAGACTCTTCGGGACATGGACCAGGGGCTGTGCTGATGCAGGACCAGCGACTTATTTCATATTACAGCCTGATCTTGAAATCTAGGGCCAGATTGAAGTCTGTATACGAGAGTGAGCTGATGGAGATGGTCCTGACGATTCAGAAGTGGAGGCCGTATTTGCTGGGGAGGAGTTTCTTGGTTCGCACAGATCAGCGGAGTCTCAAGCACTTGCTGGAGCAGTGCATGGTAGCCGAGGAATATCAGAAATGGCTGTGAAAGCTTATGGGATACAAATTTGAGATTCTCCATCGCCCGGGGCTAGGGAACAGGGCTACAGATGCACTATCATGACAGGATGAGAATGTACACCTAGCAGCATTGTCTGTTTCTATACTGCAGGACTGAGAGCCTTTGCAGCGAGAGGTTGAGTAGGACCAGGAGTTGACGGACATACGGCCAGCACTGTTGCAGGGGTTAGAGAGTCACCCAGGCCATGCTTTGCAAGATAGGAAACTGTTATATCAGGGACGCCTGGTGAAATCGAGGTCATCCACACATATTCCCACTATTCTACAGGAGTTTCACAGCAGTGCCTTGGGCGGCCATTCTGGGGTCCTCAAGTCCTATAGGAGGCTGGCGAGAGAGGTCTATTGAAAGAGAATGAAAAATGATGTCTCAAAGATGGTGGCAGAGTGTGATGTTTGTCAGCGTCACAAGTACATGGCGATCGCCCCTGGAGGTTTGCTACAACCACTTTTCTTGCTAGAGCGGGTCTGGGAGGATCCGTCCATGGACTTCATTGATGGGTTGGCCAATTCTGGAGGATTTACAGTGATACTTTTCGTGGTAGAACGCCCCAGCTAGTATGCACATTTCATACCACTTAAGCATCCTTACCGTGCAGTATCAGTAGCAGAGATGTTTTTGAGGGAGATCATTCGCATTCACGGACCGCCGAAGTCCATTGTCTCTGATAGGGACACGGTATTCTTGAGCAGGTTTTGACAGGAGCTCTTTAGGCTGCAGGGTACGGTATTGAAGCGGAGCACGACGTACCATCCTCAGACGGACGGCAAGACTGAGGTCGTCAATAGGAGTATTGAGACCTACTAACGGTGCTTCATTTCAGAGAGCCCGAAAGAGTGGACCCGTTGGCTAGCTTAGGCAGAGTATTGGTACAATACGTCTTATCACACAGCAGCTCAGACGACTCCTTTCAGGATATTGTATAGTTGTGACCCTCCACACTTGTTGCATTATGGGCAGTAGACGACTCCAATTTCGGAGGCGGAGCAGTACTTGACGGAGATGGACCGGATTTTGGAGGAGTGGAAGCTCCATCTGGAAAGAGTTCAGCAGATCATGAAGGCTAGGGCGGACTTACATCACAGGGACGTGCAGTTTGACGTGAGAGATGTGGTGTATTTAAAATTGTGTCCTTATAGACAGCAATCCCTGGCCCATATAAGGAATGAGAAGCTATCCCCCAGATTTTTTGGGTCTTATGAGGTAGAGGCCAATGTGGGACCAATTGCATACAGATTGAAATTGTCCCCAGGATCTGTCATCCAGCATGTATTACATGTGTCCCAATTACGTCAGGCGATTGTCGAACATACATCTTCTCCATTACTCCCAGAGACATTGACAGAAGATATGTTGGTGATCTTGGAGCCTGAGGAGTTGAAGGGGGTACGCAGAGGGAGCGCTGGGAAACGAGAAGTGTTTGTGCGGTGGAAGGTCTTGCCAGAGCATGAGAGCACCTGAGAGTTGGTGGGCATCATGGCGCAGCAGTTTCCTGACTTTCACCTTGAGGACACGGTGGCTCTTTTGGGAGAGTAGCGATGAGCTCATCACCTACATACGATGGCGCAATAAAGGAGGACCAGGCCCAACCGCATGATTCAGTGGCGTGTTCGTAACTTTTAGGCCTTTTTCTATTATTTTAATTGTTATAAGGGCATATTAGTAATTTGCTAATAAGTGGAATTGTATTAGAGAGGGTAGGGTGCGGCCGGCCCTAGGTCATGCAAGATTTGATTATTGTGAAACTTCCAAGGGAGAGTGCGGACATCCTCTACAATCGGTGTCTTGGGAGGGATGTTACCCCTTTAATTGTAGCCAATTTATCCTTTTATTTTCAGTTTTGAGCAATAAAAATCACATATTTTTCTAGTTCCTATCAATTAGCTATAGAGATCAATGACGTAATTTGAGACGTATAATATATTCTCATAATACTGATGATCACTTTCACAAGTGATATTAGAAAAGAATGGTAATGCTTTATCCATTGATCATCTTTTTGGTGGAGTAACTCGGAAAATCGATGACATGTTATGTAAGTTAGTACATTGAGGAGCATTTGATTCTATTTTTTTACCAACCTCACTTGACCATGCTACACGAATGACAAGATCTGCTTCAACTTCAAGGATACAACCAGCTTCTTACATTCAATCGACTGCTTTCCAATCATAAAGAAATTAATCAGAAAAGAGAATATAGTGTCTGGAAATATGAATTATAGTTTTAAATATAGAAATAGAAATTAAAGTCTCCAATTTATAAATAAGGGGTTATAATTTCCGGTCTAAGAATATGAATCTAATAGGAATCATAATGGTATTTTATTTTCTTAGCTATATAAGCCGCCTAATACCCCAATCTTGGTGCCTATTTTTAATTTCATCATTGCCATACCAGAAAGTCATTCTATAGTCTGAAGCAATTTCTTAGAGTTTGGTTTTATGCCTCAGGTGTTTGTGAATTTCAGTGTCACCGTCCACAAAGGATTATTCAATCTTTTTTCATATGCGTCAGGAAAGATGAATCTTTTTGCTTTTTATATCAATGTTATTGTGATTATAGGTGCTGATGCGCAAGGTTAAGTGACTTGCTCATATACTTGCTACAAAGATTTCAAACAAAAGACTTGGGGTAGTTATGTTGTCTTGGCCATTGAGTTTGCAAGATCTAAAGAGGGGATTTATCTTTTTCAGCAGAAGTATGTGTTATAGATGCTTTCAAAAACCAATCTGCTTAGCCTTCAAGTTGCAAATACACCAAGGGATCCATTTCACGTCCCGCTTTATAAAATGCTAACGGAAACAGAGTGACAAGCTCGCGCATATTTAGTCATTCTAAGACTTCCTTCTTTTCCGCCTAACTACAAACATGTATGAAAATAACCCGGGTTCGTCTGTTTGTAACTAATAATGAGCAACATGAGGCATATACAGTTCCATGATCAATAAAAATAACAATGGATTAAAAAGATAATGGATAAGATAACAAGTAATAAACATGACGAAAATACAATCATTTATAGAATGTAAAAGCTAGTGAAGCTAGCATACCGAAGAGCGAGGCAAGCAGGCATAGAGAGGAGTCCTTGCATGAAGATTCTAGTAGAATAACCTGATGAGTATTTCCCAAAGGAAACAAATAAAGAATATTGAACTGTAAGCAGGCTTTGTAGATCTTTAGATAAAACAATATTAAAACACAAAATGAAAATAAAACATGAAATGAAATACAGTATGGATAAATAAGCATATATAACATAGCATGACAGTAGCAGTAAAACACATACATAACATTGATATGTTATAGTCATGTAATCAATATCTATATCAAGTGATGGTAAAGGTGTAGTACCTCTCTGATATAGTGCTAAGTTTATGTCTGAAGATATGATATGCAACTCAGGCAGAAAATATGGGCCTTGTAGTATAACCCCACTCTTAGTGTGGAGAGCGAAAAAAATAATGCAGAAACAATAGTAACTTGAAAGCTAGAAGTGAAAAACATGGATATAGTAATAACCTCCTTCAAGTCCGAAGGTGGAAAATATGGGTACAGTAATGGTCTATCGTTTCTTTCGCACCATCTGAGACAATACGTTTTTCATCCATAGGTGTTCTATACTAGATAGAATATCATATGCGATACCAAGTGTAGTAATCAGAAATAATAACATTCACACTATTAAAAGCATATAATCAAAAATAGTAACCGAGATCAGTATCGCGTGTTGTATCAGTGGACATGTAAACTGGTGTAATGAGTATCATGTATATGTGAACAGTGGTTGTGTACAATGGTAAAGATGTATAGTGAACGCTATCAAGTACAACATCAGATTAAAATCATAACAATAAAGGTAACTATGAATAATATGAGTAATTGTATTCCAAAAGTAAATGTAACCGCTTACCATTATCAAGGCACAATCAATAGTTGTAGTAATTTGATTTGTGTAATTACTTTGTATATGTCATATGTCAGAGAGTAAATCTCTATGTAAAGCTCAACAGGTAATATCATGATGTCAATTTTTGTCGTCACAAACTGGACCTATGCTAAAGGATAACAATAATCTTCAAGTCATTCCGAATCTCATATAATATCAGGGAATGAAACCAAACGATCAATATATTATATCATCAATAACATAATTCTAACATGGCCCAGAACTTATCTACAAGAGTAAACTGGGATCAATCTCAAATTATAATCATTTATAACTTCAATAATTTTTTAATTTAGTTTCATGTCAAAGTTTTCTCAGAACAATATCATCATTGAAAATTAGGGTACCACGCTCAATAATAAAATCAGATGTCAACAAATCTTGCGACAAACAAAAACCATTAGGCTTTGAGGCAACAGTGGCAAAATCCCTTTTCAAAAACTACGCTCAGGCCTAAGGCCAAGCTATCAGCACAAACAAAGGTTGAGCGACATCAAAGCAACGTTACATGCTCAACAGAGGTCCAGGATCAAAAAAGATAGTGTGTTGTTATTAGAATAGAGGCCCACACACTAGAATGAGCCACAACAGTATAGGCCCACACAAGTATAACATTAGCAAATAGAGGCCCCCCAACAGTAACGACCTCGGTAAAATGTAGCCAATAAGCAAACAATTGATTGGCAGCAAGTAGTGCTAGTCACAAATCTGACAGTGACACTAGACAACACTGACAGCCAGCAACAAGCAATGTCATTGCAGAACATATGCAAAAAGAAACAGCAGATGTGGCTGTAACAAGGCTACAAAATGCATCCGTGAAATAAATGGCCAAAGAGCAGAGCCCGAACTAAGGCAGCGGGGGAGCTCAAAGCCACGGCCCAAAAGGGTAAATCTCCAAGGTTTCACAGCAAGAGAGGACCCCAAGCTCACGTCAGTAAGGGGGCAAGGTATCGTCAAAATCCATGACAAAGGCAGATCCTAAAATCATAATAACAAACCAAAAATTATTTTCAAAATTCAATAAACAAAGTGTGACCGAGTTTATCGAGATTGTAAGTGTATCAAGGGACATACCTATCACCATAGTCAAAGAAAAGCTATCGATCACTGTCGGGAGGCTCGTTGCCTTGCCAACACCATGCAGCTGCAGCTGCCTTTACGCGGAGTCAAAGCTAAGGGTGATCAAAGAGTGTAGAAAGAGAACAAGCTACGACGAAGAGAAGGAGATACATTGCAATAAGGTTTCCATTAGCTTGGGTTAGTGTTTAAATGGATAAGGGGCACTAAGAGAGAGAGAGAGAGAGAGAGAGAGAGAGAGATGTGAGGGGGTAAGGCACAATGTGGCGATGCCATTGCCTATGCTGCCATGCAACGACGATACTGATGTGACGGGATGAGGTGCATGCAAACATGGGATGTGGAAGACTGTGATGTGGTAATGGGAGCAGGAGATGAGAAAAGACTACAACAGCAAAAGAAAAAGAAGATACAAGAGAAATTTTTGGGGGTAACTGGTGGTTTTTGGGTTTACAGCGGGGACCAGGTTTGGATTGAATTTTAAATTGGGTTTTGATTTTAAAGAGGGCTGCATGTAAAAGTGTTTAAGATAGAAATAAGCTTAAAATATTTTTTAAAATACAAAAAAAATCGCTAAAAATCATAATTATATTTTTATTACATGAAAACCCCTTGAGGATGGATTAGGGATGTTACAATCCAACTTTTAAGTTGTTACTAGATTAGAAAGAGATCTTAGAGCAAACATGAAGATAAAGAAGACTTGTTATGGAACTAAATTGCATATCCAGTGAGCATGGTGTGTCAGTTCATGAATGCATCAGAGATGAGGCAGCAGGATGATGTCATCCGAATATTTTGATATTTGAAGAATGCTTCAGACTAAGGACACAAGTATAATGATTATGGTTATCGTGGCATAGTATGGTTGTCTTGATGCATATTGGGGGAAGATGTCTCGTTAGAAAATGATCAGTCAAAGGCTATTGTGCTTCCATTGGTGGAAATTTCATGTCATGAAAAAGCAAAGAGCAAAGCACGGTGTCTAGATCGAGTGTAGAATATGAATATCAAGCCGTGGCTGACACCCACATGTGATGGATAATACATATTCTAATCAATGTGGGATTTGTGTTTGCACCACCCATGATACCATAGCATGACAATTAGGCTGTTATTTTAATTGCATAGAATCTTGTGTTTCATGGGCAAATGAAGCATATCGAATTAGATTGTCACTTAGTTTATTTAAAGTTTGATGCAAATATTTTCAAGCCAGGACCTGTTTTCTACCAAGTTGGCGGACATGTGGACCAAGCTTCTCGGAAGAGCACGAGTTTAATTTATTTATGACAAATTGGGTATATACGATATAAATGCACCAGCTTGAGAGGGAGTGTTAAGAAATTGGAATTATAGTTTTCACTATAAAATTAGAATTACAATTTTCAATTTAGGAACAAACAATTATCATTTAGAAGTTAAGAATGCTAATTAAATAAGAATATTAATTGTAGTGTATGCAAGCAACCCAATGGAGGTGTGACATTATTTTCTATTTTGCCAAAGAGAAAACAAGATTGGAGGTAAAATTAGTGGAATGTCAATCCATTGGTTCTCTAGTTCATAAACAGATTATTTTAAGCCGACATTTGTATTTGGAAGTAGTAGAGCCTATAAAGTAACCATCCACAATTAGAATTATAAAAAATATGTTTGGGATGCAACTCATCCATGAAAATATGCCAAGTACGAAGCATATCCCCTCTCTTGCCCATAGTTTTCTTGACCATAAAGCTGGCACTAATTATGATAGGCTTGGCATCAGGTCAATGGTCAGGTCAATGGTCAGTCGTTGAACTTTGTCAAATCCTTCATGGAGTATTGCTTCATATCCGAGCTGATCTTGATGCAAAAATATTTAGATGATGGTGATATTGACATACAGCTGTTTATGAAGAATGACTTAGCCGATTGAGGCCTACATGTCTTGTGTCAGTTATGAACAATTCCATTGTATTCAAAAGCAGCTTTGGAGCTAAGGTGATTACATTTTTGAATATTAGATGTCTCTCTATATTGTTTGTTATTTTTATTAGTACCTATTTGGATTTGATATCAAGGCAGGATAGGTTTGACTTGGTATTTGAGATTAGATGTTTTAGTTTTATTAGATTAGCTGGCTATTTTCATTTTTATTATAGGGAAGAGCTGGCGTAATCAGAGTATAGTTTGTGTCGATTGATGATTCAATTACTAGTGAGAACAGCCTAGACTATTATTGACTTCTGTCTCTCTCATCTATGCTTGATGATTGATGATCCTTCTCTCACATCATTCGCTGTATGCTTTCATTTCCTTCAGTTTTTTGTCTTAAAATATAAAAGCCAATTTAATACAACTTGGAAAACAAGCACTTTTAATGGTAAACATGAGTACCTTGTGAACTTGAGATGCATCAAATTTCACTGGGCTCAGGGTGGGATAACTTCATCAGATATCGCTACAAAGGCTTTAGAAGCACGGCGTGCTATGGTTATTGGACAAGCACTGGCTGGAGTACCATTATGGCAGCTTGGTCCTGAAAGCAGACTTCCTGGGGTCCCTTACATTGTTTTTCCAGGCAAGTTCTTATTTCTTCGTTATGGTTATTGGTCACCATTCTATTTTTGCGAAAAAACCATGTGTAACCTTTTATCATCACACAGGTAATGTTGGTGATAACAATGCTCTTTCAGAAGTTGTAAGGAACTGGGCGTGCCTCCGTAGAAGTTCGACAAACGATCTTCTTCTTGTAAGTTCCATGTACTGAAAGTTCTTTTCTTGAGTTACATATTATAATAAATTTTCTTCATATCAAGAATGCGGAGGAAGGTGGATATGCTGTTGGTGCATTCAACGTATATAATCTTGAAGGAGTCGAGGCAGTTGTAGCTGCTGCAGAAGCTGAAAAAAGTCCTGCTATTTTGCAGGTGAGCAAGTGCTCTTTTATAAATTTGTTTTTTAAGAATATTATAAATTGATTGTTGCAAAATTTAAGAGCATGACAATTTCATTGGCTTTAGTCTGATGACGCCCTCTGATCTGTTAGTGATGCAATTAACCAGATTATGCAATTTTATCGTAGTATCATACTTCATGTTTCCCTACAATTCTTCAGTCTTCGAAATATGCCCAAGGCAGTTATTAAAATAACGGAAATACAATAGAAAACTATATCTATTCTACTTTATTATGGAAGAAGCATGTGTTGAATGTTATATTTGCATGTGCGAAGTAGGTACATGGATTTGATGAAGATTAATAAATCATGCCATGCCGAATTGGAGATTTTAATGAAGTTATTAGACTGTTGACGTGGTCATCAGTAATAAAAGCTCATCTTTTTAGTACAAGCTTATTTGCGACTCAAAATTGTACTGAAATTCTATGCCTATTGTAAATTTCTTCTTGGCAATTGTGCATGTCGTACGTACGTACGTACATATATATATATATATATATATATATATATATATATATATATATATATATATATTAGAATAATATATAAAAGGTGTCACCTAATCTAATAGATCAGGTGCCAAGACACAAAAAGTTGGAAAGTAGAAGCCTCACCTTTTTTACTTTCTGGGCTTTCTGTGGGCCCCGCCTTTTTGTGTCATGCATCTGATCTATTAGATCAGGTGCCACCTGATCTACATGATTATATATATAATATATATATATGAGAATAATGGGTATCTTATGACAGTTGAGGCTTAGGCTCATATACCAAAATACAAAAAAGTGGGTGGTACAACAAGTACAAGCCCATGTGGGGCTTGTACTTTCCCACTTTTGTGTCTTGCTATATGAGGCTAAGCCTCCATTGTCATATGATACTCATTATATATATATATGGTAAAGTGTTCCTAGGGTGACTCCTTAGATGAAATCTAAGGAGTCGCCCCCTTTTCCCACATATCCCACATTTTTGGATTATTTTTTCATGGGGTTCACATCATAGATGATCAACATACCAAAAATTAAGTGATTCCAATAATTTTACAGTCCTCATCTATCACTTGCAACTTCATGGGGTTTTCAGCACGTTTTCAGACTGTTAAAGCTACATGGGGTAGATGTGGGCTCTAAAAGTATTGGAATAACTTGATTTTTGTTATGTTGATTATCCATGATGTGAACAACCCCATGAAAAAAAGAATCCAAAAATGTGGGATATGTGGGGAAATGGGGGCGACGCCTTAGATGAAATCTATGGGTCACCCTAGGAACACTTTACCGTATATATATGTGGATGTGTGTTGATAGCACATGAAATTTTCCTGTGTTGGCAGCGTTTTGGTGGTCAAAAAAGATTTTTTTTAAATTTTTTATTTTTTGTAATGTATTCTACAACTTGTTCACTACGTCTCCATCAATTTTCAAATGAATCTAACACTTTTTGAGTCTCCATCCATGCATTTCAAAAACACCGTCCAAGTTCTGAAACTGTCAGTGCAATTTTTTTGAAATGCATAGATGGAGGCCCAAGAAGTGTTGGATTCACTTGAAACTGGTGGGGAGTTAGCCAATAATTGTAGAATACATTGGAAAAATAAAAAATAAAAAACATCCTTTAGCACCCAAATTGCTGACAGCACAGGTAATCAGATCCTGTTCTGACAGCACACATCCATATTACTATATAGTAATATGGATGTGTGCTGTCAACGATTTAGGGGGTTAAAATGTTTCCTAATTTTTTTGTAATGTGTTATACAACTTGTTGGCGACCTTTCCACCAATTTTCAAATGAATACAACACTTTTTGATATTACAGCTATGCATTTCAAAAAGACCGTTCAAGTTCTGAAACTGTCAGCGCAATCTTTTTGAAATGTATAAATGAAGGCTCAAAAAGTGTTGACAGCTAACAAGTTATAGAGCACATTGTAAAAAAAATCCAAAAATAGTTTTTGGGCCTCAAAATGCTGACATCACATGAAATTCGTTCTTATGCTATCAGCACACATCCACATTCTTATATATGAGGAATATGGAGGTGTGCTGACAGTACATGCTTGTATTTCCTGTGCTGTCAGTGATTTGGATGCTAAAAACATTTTTTGTAAAAAATTTCAATGTGTTCTCAAATTGTTGACTATCTCCACATCAATTTTCAAGTGAATCCAATACTTTTAAGCCTCCATACATGCATTTCAAAAAGATTGCACCGATAGTTTCAGAATATGATCTATCTTTTTGAAATGCATGGATGGAGGCTCAAAAAGTGTTCGATTAACTTGAAAATTGGTGAAGGAGATAGCCAATAAATTGTAGATCACATTGCAAAAAATAAAATAATAAAATAATATTTTTGGGCCCCTTTGACGGCACATGAAAATTTCGTGTGCTGTAAGCACACCTACATATTCCTCTCATATATATACTAGAAATTACCCGTGTACTTGGTGCACGGAGCAAAAATAACCCCCACGAACACAACAGCGGTGCACGCGCGAAACCGAGGAGCGGAAAGCGTGGGTGTGCGTGTCGGTAGCGTCGGAGGATAAAAGGGGACCAAACCTGCAAATTCACATGCAAAAGGGACCAAAATGCAAAGGGGGAAGAAGAGGGGGTTTTTGTGCAATTTAATGGAGGGGGATGGCAATGTTTTTGGGTGTGTTTTTGGGTGAATGAGTGTTTTTTGGGTGTTCTTTTGGTGCTTTTTTGGGTGTGGGGATGTGAGGTGGATGTTGAGGTAGAGGGGGTGTCCCATGTGGCGATGAGACATTGCCACATGGGACAAAAATTCAAAATCTGCCCTATTTTGTAATAGATATATATATATATGTATATATATATATATATGAAGGTGTACTGACAGCATATGAACGGATTTTCTATGCTGTCAGCATTTTTGGGTGAATGGGTGTTTCTTCCGTTCCGCTGCTGTCAGCACACATCAATATCCCCCATATACCCCAAAGTGCTGACAGTACAAGAAATTTGTTCATGTGTTGTCATCACATCTCTATATCCCTCGTATATATTATAAAGTATTTTCTATTACTAAATTATCTATTAATAATTGTACATTATTATCATGTTTGGGTAGGGTTTCTTCTATTGTGTCTAGGGTTATTAATTGTTGTGAATTTGTAAGAGCTAGTCTTGAATTATAACTTGCTAAATCTTCCTGAATTAACCGATCTAAGTCTTCATCATTTAAGCCTCTTCCTATTACTTCCTCTTCTATTAAAAGTCTAACGATTAAATTTCCATTATTGTCATAGATTATTATATATGAGGGATATGGAGGTGTGATAACACCACATGAACGGAGTTTCTGTGCTGTCAGCACTTTTGGCGGTAAATTTTTTTATATTTTTTAATGTGTTCTATAACTTATTGGCTACCTCCCCACCAATTTTCAAATGAATCCAATAATTTTTGAACATCCATCTATGTATTTCAAAAAGATTGTTTATATATAGGAATATGTATGTGTGCTCACAACACACACACACACACATATGGATGTGTGCTGAATTTTCCTGTGCTGTCAGCATTTTGGGGACCAAAAACATTATTTTTGTTGTAAATGGATAATGATGGGATTTTATATTGGGGATTATATCATATCCATAGGATAGGATCATATCATTGTTCTCATCCATATACTCTCATCCCTTTACTATAAATAAAGGACTGGGGTCTTCTCCCAGAGTTGATGCTTCATAACACGTTATTAGCACGAGCCTCTAAAATTTTTCCATAAAAGCCGTCCGTTGCGAAAGCGAGGAAAAGGCGGTAGATCCGCGTGCGCGACTTCGTCTACTACGTACGGACTTCGTCTTCCAAGCGCGGGCGTCGTCTTCTACGCATATGCTTTGTCAACCGTCACTAGATCTGGCGGACGGATTTAGAGGTACTATCTTTAAAATTGTCATTTTGATGATGATCATGATTTTAATTTCCATCGATCTCGCAAGATCAGATTGGAAATTTGGTTAATAGATTTAAAACGACGATTTTTAATCGTCGATACTTGCTTTCGTATCATAAAAACCATATTTAGGGTTCGTTCATTCATATGAAATTAGAAATGCGTTGATATTTATAAATATTATACTAGTTATTACATGTACAGTTCGAATATCAATGAGAAGTCTAACAATTAAGGTAGTTATAATATGCCTTCCATCGAGCAGAATTGACCAGCTACATATAATTGCATGTTTAACCATGCATCCAAAACATTGCAACCTATCTCAGCATCAATCGCTCCGACATCTTCTACTATAGATCCCGATCAGACATCATCTGAAGCGATCTGGATCTAGTTTTAGGGATAAAATGTGATTTTTTTTTTGAAAAGATCAGATTTTTATAAGAAAGATGTGATTTTTAGGGTGAAAAGAGTGGATTTGAGGGAAATAAGAGATTTTTATTGACAAAAACTGAAATACACAGATAAAATTGATCACGTTCGAGAGGTGGACCACTCTCCTAACTTTGATTCGAGATAAAGCCTAACTCTCCCACTAGATTTAAGTGATTTACAATATTCTCTCTCAATTCTTCTCAAAACTCGACATAAACTCCCGCTCTAATCTCTCCCTTATTTGAACTCCAACTGTGATGTAATCCTTAAGTTATTAAAATATCCATGACCAAGGGGTTTTAGCACAAAATTACAGATGTGTCCTCTGAAACCCCGGAAATTACAGATTTATCCATGTGCCCAGAAATTACAGAACTTTATGATCATAAACCATAATCCTAACATCATTCTTTGTGATTACATCAGCTCCAGACATTTGAATTTTGATGTCTATACTGCACATCAAAAGAGTAAACGATTTACTATAATTTATTCTATTTTTAATTTTGCTTCAGATGAACATATTACTCCTTTTTGATGGTTTGCACTTGTTTGTTTCTATTCTTAAGAATTATTAGGATGCTATAAATTACTCAATTTGTAAGCAAGTCATGTATGAGGAAATGAATACATTTCTCTAAGGATGAGGGACTTAATGCATGTCTCATTTGAATAGTTTACGATGGGTTGCTGAAGGTCTTTACGGTTAAATATCATCCAGATAGTTTAGTTAATAGATATAAAGCACGGTCGGTGGCTAAAGGTTATATACACAGAATGAAGTGGTCTGTCAGGAGACTCTCTCTAGTAGCTAGAATCATATACATATATGTTCCCTTATCCATTGCTATTAATCAAAAGTAATTGATGTTCCAACTTGATGTGAAGAAGCATTCCTATACGAAGATCTAATGGAGGTGTATGTGGAGTAACCTTCAGGCTATGTTGCTTAATGAGAGAATGTTATTTGTAAATTAAAGAAGGCTATATATGGGCTCAAACATGACTCTAATGCATTGTTTGATGAATTCATCAATGTAGTTATGTGGATGGCTTCAAAAGGTGTCATTGCAATCATTCTATGTTTATTCATCATTTTTATATTGCATCAGTAATTCTTGCAGTATATGTAAATGATATTCGTCTTATTAGGAGTGATTTTTGAGGTATAGAGAAAATCGACTATCATATAAAGCATTTGGTAACAAAAGACATGACGATCTTGATAATTTATTTGGATTGAAATCGCTCATAGTCTACAGGGAATGGTTTACCCAACGAATGTATACCCTTGACTTGATACAAGAGACATGATTGCTGGGGTGCAAACCAATCTGTGATCCTAGTGTTACATATGCATGATTATGGGACAAGTTAGGATCAGAGTTTAAGGATGTAGCTTACAACAAGAGATTAGTTATGCACAAGCTAAGAAATGTAGCTGCTTAATGTAGGTTGGCTTACTTCAATGAGTTTCCATGAAAATGTTTACTTTTAAAAGATAAGTACCTTAAAAGATTGGGTACTTTTTGAATTCAAACTATGCAGATGATCTGACTGATTTGAAGTTTACCACCTGTTATGTGCGAGGAAATTTAGTTACTTGGAGGAGTAAGAAGTACATTATTATGCCCTGCTTTAGCACTAAAGCTGAGTTTCATGCTATGATTTAGACTACATGCAAGATGATATGGCCAAACCCTCTTGTTGGAGCTGATTTTTCTGATAATAGGCATTACGCCATGTTTTGTAACAATGAAGATGTTGTATATATTGTTAGTAATCCAATTCTCCACAAGCGAACTAATCATATAGAAGGGAATTGGCATTTGTTCGGGATGCTATGGACAGGAAATGAACAACACTTCTTACATTTCTTCACCAAAGCAATTGGCCGATATTCTTGCTAAAGCCGTGTCTCCGGGTCAGGTTTTCATGTTATGTAACAAGCTGGGTGATATATATATACATGCTTCAGTTTGAAGGGGAGTGTTAAGATTATGCGGCTATTTAGTTATTGGATGTGTATTGGATATTGGATTTATACCTGACATGCTAGTGTATTTATAAATAATCAATAGTATAAGGCATGAGAACATACTCTTTCCACAAGTCTTCTCATCCCTTAATCTATGATTCTAACAACAACAACGGAAATAAAAGCGACAATAAACATTACTTATTAGAATTTTTTGGATAACACTGAAGTTTTTTAGTTAGAAAAGAATTACTTCGTGTGGCTGCTAATATGATTTGTCATCTTACCGTGCTTTATGAAATATGTTCATGATTTATATTTCTAATAATTTATAGTTTGACAATGTGATTTTCAAAGGAAATGTCTGCGCATCTGATATTTTAAAACAGGACGTGGTTATGTTAACCAATTCTTATAATGGAAGAAGAGACTGTTATTTTGCTAAACTTACTGAACTGCTTTGTGAAAACTCGCTCAAATGTATTTAGGCTGTCTTTATGACATACTCTTAGTTATCCCCTACATTTTACCTGATAATTTTCTTTCCATTGATTTATTGATTGACATGAATTATCAATGATTTTTAAATTTGATCATAGGACTGATCCTACAACTTAACTGCATTTTTAGCTTAACACGATTAAAATATCCTGAACTTACAATGCATATCTTTGGTAATTAGGCTCAACCAGCTAGGCATAAGTTTATGTCCAAGGTACTGCTTGCTTCGTTTAGTAGAGCTACTTAGAGATCTCTATTTATGATCCTAAGATTGCTATTTGTTTGTATTTTAGAAACTTTTCT
Source organism: Scilla litardierei (assembly GCA_030789695.1). NCBI lineage: Eukaryota > Viridiplantae > Streptophyta > Magnoliopsida > Asparagales > Asparagaceae > Scilla > Scilla litardierei. Next base: position 53,188,066 of record CM061131.1, on the reverse strand, counting down.
CATAATTTACTCCCAACAAATATTTTTTGGCTATAATAGTTCAACTAAATTTTGTTAGAACTCTTCCGTTAGTTTCTAATTGTAAGATATCACATTTTCAAATCTTGATGTGCACATATAACTAAGAAAGTAAACTAATATTGTCCCTTGTGATATTATAATTCTAGAATATCTTTGGTGTTTACTTGGCAAAAACAAATTGTCTTATCTTCTGAATGTTTCCTATTGTTTTGATTTGTTAATTGTAACTTGATTGCAAAGGCCAACAATTAAATGAAGTGAAGTGGCTTTTCCTCCGCTTACAATTTGTTCCACCCACCAAGCACAAGCAGCAGCAGTAGTAAAAAAGAAACCCAAAAAATAAAGTAAAAATATTTTCATAAATAAAAATAAAAATAAAAACCGATATTCAAAAGAGGAGGTAAAAGTTCCCTAATAAAATTATCAGGTATTTCAAGAATAAACAACAAATGACAACATAGTTGACGTTACAAGTTGTGTTATTTTTTATGGAACTTTGACTTTTGGATGTCACCTCCCCAATTTTTTTTTGCCTTGTTCATTCCAGGTTCATCCAGGAGCTTTGAAGCATGGAGGGTTCCCCTTAGTTGCGTGTTGCATTTCGGCTGCTGAACATGCCAGAGTAAGTGCAACACACACTTCAAATGTGTCCCTCTCTGCAGGGTAATATAATTGTGACTACTGTATTATACCTGAGTGGAGTTTCTCTATATAAAAATTAAAGAAATAAAGAGAAATAAAGGATAATCTGAGTGGAGTCATTTGATGTGTTTTTTGAATTTTTTTTTTGCACTTTTTGAAACATAGTGCAAATGCCAAAGATTAGTGGCAATTGCTAGTTTCTTCCCTTCGATGGCCCGAACCTTCAAAATTTAAAATGTTTGCCTAATAAAGCACCAATTCAGTGGCTCCTGTCTAAATCTCGCTTTGAAAATTCTGAGCACTTTGTTCAGACAGCAAGGTTTAACTTCCGGTCTGACAAGTTGTCTGAAAGTCCAGACATGAACATACCAAATGCCTAAAAGACTCATCGCTTACTCTTAAGTAACAGCCTTTATCTTTGTCCTTCAAAACAGTATTTTACTACCTTGTTTTCATTCATTCTTCTGCATATAGTTTGGCTCCTAGGAGCTTTCTGTTGCTTTCATCACTTTTGGGCATTTGCATGCTTTTGTGCATGGTTCATATTTGGCTTGTGCTTTTAAAATGATGGTCAATAAGGAAAAGTTGTTCCATTCATTGTAGATGTTCTGAATTTGTGACATGTTCTGCATTGTTTGGCAGGTACCAGTTACTGTTCATTTTGATCATGGAAATTCCAAATCCGAGCTGATAGAGGCACTTGAATTGGTATGTTTTAGTCAATTAACGAAATGTTGTAAAAATCATTCTTTCCATTGGCAATGAGCACCTTTGTTTGTAATTTAGTCTATTTAGATCAGGTGTTTGTGACTGAGGATTTGTTCCTGACTAGTTGTACTCTTTCTTTGGCAAATAACCAGGGATTTGATTCAGTTATGGTGGATGGTTCACATCTTCCTTTGAAAGAAAACATCTCATACACAAGGTGCATATCAGTTCTGGCACACACAAAGGGAATGCTGGTTGAAGCTGAACTAGGGCGATTATCAGGCACAGAAGATGACTTGACAGTTGAAGATTATGAAGCCAGGTTAACTGATGTTGCTCAGGTAGATAACTTTTAAAATGGAGGAAGAATTAGTTATTACTCTTAAAATGTTTTATAATTGTCATCATATTTGTAACAGGCTCAAGAATTTATAGATGAGACAGGGATTGATGCTTTAGCAGTTTGCATTGGTAATGTACATGGGAAATACCCAGCAAGTGGTCCGAATCTCAGGCTTGATTTACTGAAGGTTAGCAATTTCACATTATAAAGTTACCATTAAAACTTTGATAGGATGTAGAAGGTGAAATTTGAAATAATAACTCAGTAATATATGATGGGGATTTTGTAAACTTAACACAATGATTCAGCATCTATGTTCAACAGATTTATGTAATACATTACCAAAGCGGATGTCCATGACAAATTCTATCCGCAAGTAATATTGCCATTGCTTTAAACCTAGAAGGATAAAATTTGTTTATGCTACCTAGAAGAAATGACATGTAGAACACTAGCCTCACCAAAAGTTGAGATGTTCAACAGTCAGAACACAATACACGCATGACGTGCCCATCTGTGTCAGACACATGAATGGTTTCTGTGCCCGAAAAAATATGTTCCAAATGAAGTATGGTATGCCCTCTTTTGACAAAAACCAATAGTTTATAGATTATTTTACTATTTTTGGCTCTTTACTACATGAATAACAACCAACTACACACATTTACACAAGTTAAAATACATGTAAGAAAAAAAATACACATGTATAACTATGTCCTTATTTTTAAGTTTTTTGAGCAGTGACATGTCAGACACTGAAATCTGTGTCAAAGAATGACACGTGTTTGACTCCATCCATGAATCATATATCAACATAGGTTTTTGAGATGACAAAAAAGTAACATAACCCAAAACTAAGGGTTTTTTGTTCCACCCTCACTGATCCTGGGCTTGGAATCATAAATATGGACGTAAGACACAAATACAACATGACACAAGTATGAGACGCGGCAATTCCATAAAACATAGGATAGGGATGATGTGGGACAAACTAGATCCACGATTTTAATGGATAGATCTAGGGTTTGGAGTGATGAGAAATTGGGGATTTGAGGATAAATCTAAAATTCTGTTAAATTGGGCACAAGTTGCAGGCCGTACACAAGTCAATCACTGACCTATTGTATACTTCTCACAAGCAAAATTATTCAACAAGTTTCGCAGGGTTAACACAAATCAAGCTATGGATTCACAAAATAATCAATTCATTCTCTCTCTCTAATCTAAAATTGTTCTATACAGAGATTATTTATGGCCTTAACGCACAACATGTGTATAATCATAAAAACTAAAAACAAAAGAAATATCTAAAAGTATGCATCACATGTGTTATTCTCAAGCATAATGATCTGCATTCCTTGTGACTTTGCACAAATTAATGCATCAAGTACATTGCGCTTTTACAGTTTCAAATTGGAACCTCTCTTATCAAACTCTAAATGGTTCACCCTTCCGAATTGCAAATTCCTGCGAATTATTATTTTATTTTGCAACAGATTTAAGAATATAATGAGTAATTACAACTTTACTGCTAGCCTCATTATGCCGTTCACTCAGATGATATGCAAAAGTCTAAGAAAATACGATGAATCTATATTACTGAAGTGGCTTTGTGCTAGCAAGTGAAGTGGCTTCGTGCTTACCTTCTTAGTGTCCAACCCATTCTTTTGATTCTCATGTACAGTCCCAGGTTAGGAAAGGGTCAAGACAATATTCTCTTTGTTATGCATAAACATGTATTTGTTCGACCTTCCAAAACTCACCAAGTCCAAGTCATGCTATCATGGCTTTCCTAACAAAATATATGCATCATCCATAGTTAAAAAACCACACTATATGCTATTAAAATATCTTACAACTGGGTATGCACTAAATAACATTGACTTACAGGGTGAGCTATTTTGTCAATCTTGGTAACATTGTATTGCTACTGATAAGGTTCAGCTTTTAAACCCATCTATTCCAAAGCTGATTTGATGACAACATTCATGAAACTACCTATATCAAGCATTAAACGATAAGATTGTCTCCTATCTTGATGTAAATAAATGGATGCCAATTCTTCGCCGATATCCATTATTTCTTGGTGTAGCACCTAATGACTTGTAAATAAGCAATAGATTGTCGTAAATTATAGATTATCGTTAATTATCATATGCATCACTAGTACCCCAATAGGAACATATACCTCAATAATCTCATGATCATTTAGATCATTATCATAAGCCTTAATAAGTAGACTCCATAAGGACATTAATAGGCAAAGTAACCAAACACAACACTTACAATGCAAGGTCTTTACATCTTATTGTGATGGCTCACTAACCATAACGTTACCATTCGATTCCTTAGCAGCAGTGTTTGGCAATGTTTTCTAGTTGCCACTTAGGTGGCTTCCCGGCTTTTAATGTGTTATTTCTATCTGAAGGCGCTTTTCTAAAGGTTTCATAATCTAAGACATAATCAATGTCTCGTCAACAAAGTTCATCGTGTGTGTGTGAGTGTTCTAGGCTGAAGTGCATGTCTCAATATAGTGCAAAACTGATATAGTATAAGTGAATGCTCCTCCCAAATATCACATCTAACAAACAAATCAAAAATAAGTATATATTCAATGACTAACACATTATTCTGATAGGTTATTCAGCTTGCCCTAAAGGCAATCCCTATAAAACGGGGTTAAATATTTCTATCCATGTTTCTCTTTCATCTTTGCCCATAACTTTATAGGCTTCCGTCCTAGCCTCGTAAGCTGGCTATATACAGAAATCGAATAGACTCGGGTGAGAGCTGGAAGTCGTTAAAATTGATTAGACTGGCACTGAAGATAGCTATATAATGATCAAGCATGTTTCTTCATGCAAGTTAAC
>CM061131.1:53080976-53182982 GCA_030789695.1 Scilla litardierei | reverse complement strand
CTCAATCCCATTATTCACACATGAGAGCAGAGGTCGTCCATATCTTTGTTTTCCCACTCATAGCTCGTCACGTACGGTCGACTCACCCTTAGTCCGACCTGCGTGCCTAGCCACCGCTTTAAGTCCTATTACTGACTTAGGCATCAGAGAGGCTAAGGGTTGGACCCCAACCCGGCCTTTTTGACGAGTTGCTCATTGCGCAGGATAGCTCGTCCCCCGGCTTGTGTTCGCCTTCAGCTCCCGCAGTCCGATCTTCCTCAACCGCATCCTGTGGGATTCGACTCCGTGGTCTGCTCCAACGACAAGCTTAGCCTCATCACCCCTCTAATCACCTGTCAAATAGCCTACCCTAATCCCTCCATTAACATAACCACCGTGCCCTTGGTTCCCCCTAATACAAATTCATTGTATGCGAGTTCTACCCCGCAACAAGCTGTATGTTACTTTTACATAAAACCTTTGGTTATAATTTGTAGATCTGTATATTACTTTTACATAAAACCTATCAAACCACTTAATATTATACTCAACACTCCCATTCAACCTGGAGCATATATGTTACATATGTCCAGCTTATATCTAGAATACATGTTGTTCTTTGCAAAGATTTGGTAAATATATCTGCTAGCTAATTTGCTGAACTAACATGTCTCATCTCTATCACTTTCTTGTCATACTATTGTCTCATTATATGACAATCAATCTCGATATGTTTTATTCTTCATAAAAACATAAGTTGTTAGTAATGTATGTAGTTTCTTTATTATCACAATACAATCTTATAGGAGTCGATATCGTAAGACATAGCTTAAGGAGTAGCTATTGAATGCACAATAAATCATAAGTGGTGATAGGTATGGCTCTATATTCGGACTTTACACTAGATCAAACAACAATTGCACGGTTTCTTATTTTTCAAGACACTAAATTTCTTACCACAAACATTGATAGGCCGACACAAAGCAAACACAAAGGACGATGGCGGCACAAATCTTAGGGAGTGGTAGTTTTGTAATTTCAGGACGGCGGCTCAAAATCCTAGAAAGTGACAAATTTGTAATTCGGGACGGCGGCTCATAAGGGAGAATTATAAATAAGTGGGCAAGGGTTAGGAGAGGGGAATGCAGTGAGAGATTAGTAGTAATTATATATATTAGTTAACCCTAAGTTATTGAGAGAGTGACAGTTCTTTCGAATTGAGGTCAAATCTTGTAGTTCCATTTACAATCAATAAAAATCCTATCCTTTTGGCCTAAAATCCTTTTCCAATCCTATCAAATTGGACATGCCAATGCATAGCAAACACAAAGGACTACAGTGGCACAAACCCTTAGGAGTGGTAGTTTTGTAATTTCAGGGCAATCACTCAAAACCCTAGGATATGACAGTTTTGTAATTTCGGGATGACGACTCATTAGTAAGAATTTTATTATACATAAGAGGGCAAGAGTTAGGAAAGGGGTATGTGGAAATTGGAGAGAGATTAGTAGTAATTATCTAGATTAGGTAGCCCTATGGTATCAGTAAAGTGGTCTTCATATCGAATTAAGACCAAATCTTGTATTTCCATTTATTATCAATAAAAATATCGTCTTTTGCTCTAAATTCTTCCTTATGCCCATCAAATTGGTATCAGAGTGATCGATCTCGGCGCTCAGGAGAGTTCCTTCTATGTGCCTTGGGGATCGGGCTTCGTTCGCGGCTCTGCCCCCGCCGATCATTACACCTAGGAGAGATGCGCTCATCCCGAGGGGGCTTTGGCCTTGATGGGGGCGCCCTTCGCGCCTTGGGCTTGGCGACCTCCTGCGAGAGCGGCTCTCCACAGCTTGATCTTGCAGGATGTGCTCCTGCACTATCCCGATCGATGCGTATGGGATTTCCAAGCTCCCCTGTTGGATCCTCTCCCTTGCAGTGGCAATGTAACGTCGCTATCAGACAACTGCTTCTTCATCAAGCCGTCTTTGTATTGCGACCTCCTCCTCGTCGAACCTTCTCTGCCTAGCGGCCCCCTCATCATCATCGAGACGCCTTTGTAGAGCGGCTAACTCTTCTTTATTGAAGCGCCTCCTTCGAGCGGCCGCTTCTTCATCGAATTCGAGGAGGAGGTTCTGCCTCACGTTGAGAGGTCTGGAGGGGCCTGATGTTAGAGACAGCCTAGCAGATTTTGCCGCATCCATGTCTTTCATCACTTTGTCGAAGATCTCAAAGCTTTGATAAACGCCATGGGCTGTGGCCTCGATGGTAGCGTCTGGCCCCTCAAGGGACGCATCTCTCGGGGGGACCTCTTAGGAGAGGGGACCTCCTCGAGCATGAGCTATTTACAGCTACGATGACTGCGGTGACTTTGTGTGGGGTCTGCCATGGATGTAACCCTTCTTTCCACAGACGGCGCTAAATGTTGCGCCGTAAAATCCGCTAACACTGAATTTATATTGAAATGGGAATCACAGTTACAGTGATTACAAGTTTAGGGGTGTAGACGAGGCTAATCCCGGTTGAAAAACGCTTTGTAGATGGAAATCTCAAGGTCACCCGTCATTCGGAGTAGGTCGTCTGTTTATTGGAGTAGTTCGCCGTAGGTTGCTTTGACCGCGAGTGACTGGGGCAAGCTTCATGCAAGGAGAACGACTCATCAGAAAGGCTCGGTTCACAGTCAACCGAGAGCCTTTCCGATGCTTAAGTCAGTTGGTGACTGCTTGGAGAATGTCGGACACGCAGAGCGATCGTAGAGGCAGATCGGCGCTTGCGTGGCGAACTAGTGTGAAAGACGCGAATATGTGGAGGATATTCGACCTTGGATATAAGTAGACGTGTTAGGATTTCTTACAGATTAGCCCGCCCCCTTTCTCGCTGGAGGAGAGGTGGTATTTATAGGCTGTTGGAGTCGGTTGCTTTAGCTGAGCTGGCGGTGTCAATGCGTCAGGGTTTCGGTCGAGGATGCTAAGCCGAACGTGTCAGGTGCGCTTTTGTCAGGCTGTCAGAGCCGTAAATGTCAGGCGCGCTTTTGTCAGGATGTCTGGTAGCGAAGCGGCTAGCTGCGCTTTTGTCAGGCTGTCAGGCGGCGAAGCAGCCATGTGCGCTTTTGTCAGACTTGTCTGTAGTGAAACTAGCAGTGATACTAGTGGCGTGTCGCCTTCCTTCTTGGGCGGATTGCTTCTGGGTGGAGAGATAGGCGAGCTGCCCCTGGGGCGAGATACCTTTGGGATGAGCTGGTGTGGATCGTGCGCGATCAACCGGAGGGCTCTTCTCTTTGGTTCGGTTGACAATTTTTCCGCTCTACAAGTGCGGGCTTCTTTGAGCCCTGACGAGCTTCTCCAAGCCTCGGCGAAGTAGGGTTTATTGTGGAGATTCGGCGGGCCATGACTTTGGCTTCGATCATACGGGCCTAGATCGACTGGGCCGATCTTGAGGTCGTAACAACTATGTGTAATGACCCCAAACTTCATATACGTGTATCAATACATTTCTCTGGGCGTATAAATACGCGTATAAATTTTGAGAGGCTTGGTATAATTTTTCTTTAATTTTTGTAATATTAAAAATTATTTTTAATGAATTTTATGGCACTTTTTAGGATTAATAAATGAGATATAAAAGGAGATACTTGAATGGAGAATACAGTATGATGGAAGAATGTACTTGTATTTAGTGAGGAATACATGGCATAATGAGGTATTCCTATTTAACTAAAAAATTTAAATCACTAATTACCTCATTAGTCCACCTCCACCTTGTGAGGTGTCACTCTTAAGTTAACCCTCACCTAACCCTAATGATGTGGCAGGCCTGCTGATTTTGGGGAAAGCAGGAAGTGGGAGGCAGGAGATTGAGAAGAGAAAAAAAGGGAAAAACTCTCTCAACCTCTCCCTCACTTCCCTGCCCTTCAACCCAATCCCCAAAACCCATAGTTCAATAGAGATGATAGGAAGGAGAAGCTCATCAACCCCACAAAGGATGAAATCCGAACTTCCTCTCACCTTCGCTCTCAACTCACGCACCAGCTAGCCACCTATTGCTGTTGCCATCTTCTTCGCCTCAGACCAACGACCCCCTGCCCTAACACCGTAAGAGAAGACACAGAGGCAAAAGGGAGATAAGCTTCAGGAGGTCTACATGGAGAAGAAGGGCCCCAGAATTCTAGGTGGACGGCTGAGGTAGGGTTCTAACTAAGTTAGATAGGAATCCTTCAGAATCGCATAGGAAGTGATCTTCGTCGCTGTCAAACTCGACAGCAGATGAAACCACACGACCATATGGTCCTTTACATACGACCGTGTGGTGGTCGTCAACATCATACGATCGTAAGAACGACCGCGTAGAGAGAAAGTTACTTCATATGGCCGTATGGCTAAAGCCATATGGCCGTGTCAATTATTGAAGCTTTGAGAATTAGATATGACTGTATGGTCGCACCATAAAATCCACATGGCCGTATGACCAAAACCATACAGCCGTGTGATCTCTAAGTTACTAAAATCCACATGGTCGTATGAAATCTCCTACGACCATGTGTCCACTTCCTCCCCTGAGCCAATTCAAGTCCATACGGCCGTATGGACTTCGCCATACGGCCGTATGGAACTTTCCAGCATGAATGACCTCTCTCAAAAAGGAATTATGATCATGTTTGCTGAGGAAGGCGACCTGCCAGCTTATTAACCATGTTTTAGTCCATGTTTAGTCCATGTTAATTAAATATTCATGCTTATTAAACATGGACTCAATATTAATTAAACATGAATAAGCATGAACTCAATATCATGAAACTAGTATCACTGCATTCATGAATCCATGTTTAATATCTAGTATCACTGCATTCGAGATATACGATCAATATTCATGAATAAGCATGAATTCATGTTTTAGTCCATGTTATTTTAGTCCATGCTTATTAAATATTCATGCTTATTAAACATGGACTCAATATCATACGGCCTTCCTTCTTGGGCGAATGACATCTCTCAAAAATACTTCCGCCACCGACATTGTGCTGTACGGATGCCAAAGTGGTACAAAGTATGCATACTTGCTGAGGCGGTCTACCACAACAAATCTGATCGTATATCCTCCCGACTTCGGCAGCCCATCAATGAAATCCATGGAAAGGTCCTCCTACACACGATCGGGCAAGGACATCGGCTGTAGTAATTCCTCTGGAGCCATCGCCTGGTACTTGTGACGCTGACAAACGTCATACTCTGCAACCATCCTTACTACATCCTTCTTCATCCCATTCTAGTAGACCTCCCTCGCTAGCCTCTGGTAAGTCTTGAGGACCCCAAAATGTCCTCCTACTGCGCTGCTGTGAAACTCCTAGAGTATGGTCGAAATATATGTAGAAGTCCGCGGCAGAACTAATCGTCTCTAATGAATCAGCCGTCCGTCCTGGATAGTATACCCTATGTACTCTATGGAACCCTGCAATAGTGCCTCCTGTATGCCTGTCAGGTCATGTTCCTACTCAACCTCCTGCTGCAGTGGCTCCCAGTCCTGTAGTACTGAAACCGTCAGTGCCGCCAACTCTACCTCATCCTCTCGCCGTGAAAGGGCATCAGCTGCCTTGTCCTCCAGTCCTAGGCGATACTCAATCTCAAACTGTATCCCATCAGCTTCCGCAGCCACTTCTGATGCTGCTCTGCTATCAGGCGCTGCTCTAATATGTATTCGAGACTCCTCTGATCCGTACGCACCAAGAAACTCCTCCCCAACAAATACGGCCTCCACTTCTGGATAGACATGACAATGACCAACTCCATCTCGTAGACAGATCGCAGTTTGGCTCCAGCGGTCAACACTTGACTGAAATATGCTGTAGGCTACTGATCCTGCATCAATACCGCCCCCAATTCACGCCCCGAAGTGTCCACCTCCACCACAAAGGGGCTAGAAAAATATGGCAACGCCAGTACTGGCACTGTAGTTATGGCATTCTTCAAGGCCTCAAACGCAGTCGTTGCCTCCTCACCCCAAATAAACTGGTCCTTCTTGAGTAGCTCGGTGAGTGGCCAGGCGATCGTCCCATATCCCTGTACAAATCTGCGGTAGTATCCTATCAACCCCATGAATTCTCTTTGCACCCTGAGAGTGGTGGAGCGCGGCCAGTCTAGTATCGCCGCAATCTTCGACCTATCCGCTGCCACACCATCTGCAGATACCACATGCCCCATATACTCCACATGTGGTTGTCCAAATAAGTACTTCTTCTTGTTCGCGAACAGCTGATGGTACTGCAGCTCCTGGAACACAACCTGCAGGTGGTCCAAGTGCTCCTCGAAAGTACAATTGTACACCAATTTATCATCGAAGAAAACTAGTACAAATCGTCGCAAGTAAGGACGAAATACCTTGTTTATTAAGGCCTGGAAGGTAGCTGGTGCTTAGTCAAGCCGAAAGGCATGACTAAATACTCATAGTGGCACTCATGCGTCCTGAACGCCGTCTTGGGCACATCCTCCCCCCGCATCTTGATCTGGTGGTAGCCCGATTTGAGATCTATCTTGGTGAATATGGCCGCCCCATGCAACTCGTCCAGAAGCTCATCAATAACTGGTATGAGGAGCTTATCTGACACTTTCTCCTTATTTAAGGCCCTGTAGTCTATGCAGAAGCGCCAGCTCCCACCTTTCTTCTTCAACAATAGCACCAGACAGGAAAAGGGACTCACACTGGACTGTATCACCCCGACTGCACCATTTTTGCCACCATCCTCTCGATCTCGTCATTCTGATGCTGGGGTAATGGTAGGGCCTCACGCTGTATTATGGCGGGACACGCCCTCTCGCAGTACTATGGCGTGCTCGTGATCATTCGATGGTGAAAGACCCCGGGGCTCCTGAAAGACCTTCTCGAACTGCCCCATCAGCTGATGTACCTCTCATGAAATGGGCTGCTCTCCCTTGGCCTCAGCGCATCCCTCTCCCGTCAAGGAATATAACTCCACTAAGTATCCATCGCCCTCTGTCTGAATGGTCCTCACCATGGTCTTCAGCAAGACCAATACTCTGCATAGGCTGGGGTCCCCTTGTAATGTGACTACTCTCCCCTCCTACTGAAACTCCATTCTGAACAGTTTCCAATTCACCGTCATCTCCCCCAACGTTTGTAGCCACGTCATGCCTATGATGACGTCGGTGCTTCCCAAGTCTAGAGGCAAGAAGTCCGCTATCACCTGCACCCCACGTAATGTCAGCACTAGTCATCTGCAAATCCCCTGGCTACTTTCCTTCTTTCCCTTCCCCATCATGACACTGAAGCTACCACAATCTGTCAGCTGAAGCTCCTGCTGGACCACCACTCTCCTGGAAATGAAATTGTGGGTCGTTCCACTGTCAATAAGTACGGTGACCTCCTGGTCACCGATATGCCCCCTCAACTTCATAGTATGGTTCGGTGTGAACCCTACCACGGAGTTAAGGGAAACCTCCGCCACGTCTAGCTGGTGGCCCTCAGACTCCTTATCTACATCAGCGGTCTCGTCCTCAACCTCAGCCTCGTCATCTTCATCCTTAAGCAGCAGTACCTGGAGCTTGCGACCCATACATCTGTGGCCTGGTGTGAACCGCTCGTCGCATCTAAAGCATATGCCCTTCTGCCGCTTCTCCCTCATCTCCGCGTCAGTCATCTGCATGAACTGCCATCCACCTTGCGTTGCATTACTCTTCTCCACACTCTTTTCCTTGGTGGCTGGATCAGATCCCGTCGTGGCTCTCTGTTGACTTCCTGTCACTGTCTGACTGTGGGAAACTGGGCCACTCCAACCACCACTCGCCTTCCTCTCCTCCATCTGCCAGTCCTCTGCCATCTGAGCGTACTCCATAGCCTCCATCAGACTCTGGGGCTTCTGCATGCACACCGCTGCTCGAATAGTGGCATTTAACCCCTTCATGAAGGTGTTCTCCATTGTCTCATCCGTTACCCCGTGCACCTGTCCTGATAGGGTCTCAAAACTCTCTAGGTAATCTCTGTGCCCTCATACCTGAGTGATACCAGTTGCTTCCTTACATTTCCCAAGTGGAGATCCCTGAACCTCTCCACCATCTGGTCCCTGATCTCCTTCCACTGAAAGACGCCTCACATCCTTCCACTGAAACCAGGCGAAGGCATTCCCATCCAGACAAATCCCAGCTGCCTCCAGCTTCTGCTCAGTCGTGCGAGAGACTCTGAAAAATCTCTCTTCTCTGTTGATCCACGACACTGAACCCCATCGAATACTGTCATCTTCAGTTTTCGCAACCGGTCCATACTAAATGTGCTCTGGTCTTCTCGTCCCCTGTCATATCTGGGCTGATGGTAGTGCTGCCACCTCTCCTGGTGTGTCTCAAGTCCTCCATGCGGTCCTCTCCATCGATCTCCATTGCCCCCTTGGGACCCCTCTCCTTGCCCACCGTAGCCCCCGTCTGGTCCCCATGCTCCTCCTGATACTCTCTGTAATCCCCTCTGCCATCTTTGGGGTGACCCTCACCGGTGTGGGGGTGGAGGATGCCATCTCTCCTCGCCAAACCGAGGACCAGGAGGGTCACAATACCCTCTTCCGTCATCATAGTACTCCTGCCCATCTCTCGAGTCTAAACCGTCTTCGAAACCACGTGTCGGACCCTCCGAATAAGGCGGAAACTCCCCAAACCAAACTGATGCCGTTCCTCTCGTCCTGCCTCCCATCCCCGCGGGGGACTCCTCGCTGGTCGGCGGGGTCCTCGCGGCCAAAGGAATTGGCCGCAGCCCTGCCGAAGGATTTCAGGGCCCCAGCGACAGCGACCCCCAACTGGTCGACAGGGGCCACCGAGTGCCCTGGGCCTTTCGCCGGCTCTGACCGAAGTTGGGGGGTGCGCCGCCCCCCCGGCGGCTGCCCTGGGGCTCGCGGGGCCCGGAGGAGGGACCCGTGTCCCCTCGTGCTGTGGCGTGCCTCATGGGGGAGGCGGCTAGGGCCCTCCTCCTTGCTTCCTCCACCTTCCGTCGCACCGTTTCTCGATAATTCTCCTTCCACGGCTCACCATCTTCCTCTGTCGTATTCCTCCTCATCGGGGACGAATTCCGCATCGATTTTCTCCTTTTTTCATTCGCTTTGTCCAAATGTGGCACCTTTATCGTTGATTTAGGGTTTCCATCTTCTTTTCCATCTTTTCCCACGTTGGCTGTCAATTGAAAAATCAATTGCGAATGCTTCATTTTGTTTCTCTTGCTTAGTCGTCAATTTTTCAATGGAAGTCGTCAACTTTGACATGGATTCATCATTCTCTGTCAAGGATTTCTTTATCCCTTCGATCTCGCTAGTAAATTTTGCCTCCAAAGTCTCGAACTTGTCTTGTGATCTTGTCGAAGCCACCATAGATCCTTACGTGCTCTGATACCAAATTGATAGGAATAAAGCAAATCTTAACTGAAATTGATAGAAATAGAAATAAAGTAGATAACTTGACTATAATTAAAGGGGCAATCACCCTCCCAAGACGCCAAAAGCGAGGACATCCGCACTCTCCTAAGAATTCCCTCAAGAACAATTCAATAATCAAGCATCAGCATAAATGACGGCTAGCCCTAGCTTAAGAATAAATCCCCCCTCCAATCAATTACAAGTTTGTCATTAAAATATAATTAAAAGTAGAGGGTCGAAAATGCCCTTAGGGTGAGCCCCCTCATGCACGCGCGGCTCACGTGGCTGGCCGCGGGTCCGCCTTCGCGTGTATACGCGGGTCCCATCAACATGCTGCGACCCCGGGTTGCGGGGCATGACACTAGTGTATTGGGGTTGGTTTCGAAGGGATTGTTCGAAGGCTATGTTTGGGAGTAAAGAGACTTGATTTTTATTTGGGATTTGGAGAGAGTTTTGTTTTTTACTTTAGTTTGTTTCTTAGATATCAAGGGACGGTAATTGAAATGCTTGTATGAAAAGTTAGCTGGTTATTAGATCTCAAATACCAGTTGACCTCGAGGAAGAATCATTGCAATTGACTTGAAAATTTTCTTGTTAGATCGCAGTGAAAGATCTATGGTTGATCTCGAGAGATGAGCATTGAAGTTTGTTTGATAAGTTGACTTGCTTCTAGATCTCAAGGAAAGATCTAGTATTGATCTCGAGGGAAGATCATTGAAGTTTGTTTCAAAATATTTTGTTTTTAGATCTCAAGAAAAGATTTAAGGTTGATCAGGAGGGTGGATCATTAAAGTTGGCTTGTTTCTAGATCTCAAAGGAAGATCGGAGGTTAATCATGAGTGAGGATCATCGAAATTGTCTTGTAGCTATGTTGAAGGAAGATCTTGGGTGGATTATTCCTATAAGACAATCATTGTATTTGTTTTGAAAACTGTCTTAGGTGTAGATATCAAGAAATCTAATTTTGGTTTTGAAAGTTCTACAATAGCAGTTTGGATTAAGGAGTTTGGTTTGCTTCAGTTTTCTTCTGAGAATTTGATTGGCTTCAGTTTGTTTTTAATGGTTGAAGTTTGTTTCTCTAAAGTTTTGTTTTTGAAAGATTGGGTTGATCTTCAAGATGTTAGATTTTAAAGAGCAAGTTTGGTTTTAGGAGTTTGTATTTCGGGAATTTAGTTTTTGGAATTTGTAAAGTAAGTTCAGTTTGGTTTTTTTGAAGTTTGTATTCTGAAATTTCGTTTGGTTTGGTAATATCTTTTGGAGAATGAATTTGATTTTAGAGAGCAAGTTCGCATTAGTTATCATGAGTGGTTGGCTTACTTTTGGGTTTTGTAAGTGGATGAGGTGATGGTCAATGAGAAGACTTTGGGCATGAAAGTAGTTGATTTGTATATCCAGGCACAACAATATTTGGAGGTATAAATTTTTGAAAATATGAGAAATCATATATTTAAGCGATTTCAAATGGTTCAATAGTTTCAGACAATCAGTTCAATAGTCTCAGGCCATTGGTTTAGCGATTTTAGACAGAAGGTTCAAGAAATTGGTAGCTTCATAAGGAAGGTTCAGTAGTTTTAGGAGATTGGGACGCATAGGACAATTGGAAAAGCTTGAGTTTAAATTATTTGTGACAAGCGGGCCTTGTAAGATCCAGCTCGAAGGGGAGTATCACGTAATAAGAAGTTTCTAGTTTAGAATTAGGAATATATAATTTTCAGTTTATGAAGATGAATTATAATTTCTAGTTTTGGAATAAATGTCAAATGAGCATCAAATATGAGTTGTACTTCTAATTGTTTTCTTGTTGTATTTTCCTATATAAATAACGCCACCTCAGTTTGAGGAGTGGCTTTTATTCTCAATTATATTTTATCATTTTATTCTCAACATCTACTAACCTTGCTTTAAAACGCTCCACTTGGCCATCTGGAAATGATTTTCATGCATACACACAATGGTGGCCTACTGTTTACTTTCCAAAAGGTGAAGTAGTCTCCTCCCATGTTTGTAGTTAACAACCGCCTACAGTTTGCTAGGATGCAATGGATTTGAAGGTGATTGGAGATGCCCAACGGTTGGTCTTCTTTCTTGAAACGAGCAGAATTGCAAGTCATGTTGGTCCTACCGACTTGGTACTGAAATTTCTAATCAAGGAGACCATCCTTTCTGCTGCCAAATTATGATGTGTCAATCTTCTATGAGATTTTACTGCAACAAGGCATAGTACATAAAAGGCTAGTAGTGGAAGAAATCTCTCAAGTAGCACGTAATCGAATCAAAAATGTTATGTGTGCTCACAAATACCTTTTCAGAGTTATTGCTATCTGTGTTTGTAAGAGTAAACCATGATGATATTTTTAAAAACGTACCATCCAATTATCCTTCTCCAAAACCTAAATGATGCACAGATCACCACAATGAACTGTTTATGAGAGTACGAAACAGATTGCATTATTCTCTTTGTTGTCCCTCAAATACTTCTCTTTTGCTTGCTATTTAGTAGGTACACGTTTCCCTTCCACTAATTAGTGAGTTGTAAGCGCTTTTCTCTTTACTCTTTCCAATCTACATTGCTAGACAGCATTGAAGACCTATCATAACTCTTCAAACCCCACATGGTAGATCCTAAACCTAGGACTACATTGGAGATGCATCATATTTTGGGCAATAATTATCTTGACACTTCCGTCTCCAAATGGATTCCACAGAAGGAAAAATATGACCTCAATGCGTAAAAAGAATAAGAGGAGAGCAAATAATTCTGTGATTTTGAGTAGTCAATTGTCCTTTTGGGCTTTCATAGCAACTTACAGTTTTCCTCTTCTGACTATTGCCCTTTGTCTGTGCTAAAAGTTTCTTCCACCACTCTGCATTGGATTTTTATGTTGCCTTTATATTGCAGGATTTTTGTGGATATCACCCCCAAGTTATTGGCTAGGGATCAAGTCTTGTCAAAATATTTGGCTGCCAGGCTTAAAAGGGCGGTAAGATTTTCATTATGTATACAAGCTGGTGGTTTCTTATGCCAATTTGTTTTGGTAATATATTATGTTTCTAAGCATCTTGGATGATGTATCTTCCTTGCTCCATCCCTCTCCGCCCAACATGATCTGACCCCCTCCACTGAGCCCAACCTTTGTCCTTCCATGCCACATCCACAACCAACCACTGTTGTTCCATGCCACATCCACAACCAACCATTTTCCTTTGGACGTGGCAGGGAAGGGCGGAGGTTGAGGGGAGGAGGTGAGAAATGGCTAGAACTAGACAGGCATCGGAGGCCCTCTCATCCCCTGTTGATCTTCCGGACTAGCATGTGCATCTGAGTTCCACTGTCTGAATGGCTACATATGCATAAAATTAATTTCCATGTATTTGATGCGGACGCACCCCCTCCAAGCCCCCCTGCGCTTCCCGATGACGCGGTCCCACCCATCGTGACGTACGTGCGGCGCAGGAGGCGCAGGATCGCGACTTAGTGGGTCTAGTAGGTTAAGGGGTATTTTAGTCCTTTCAGGCTAAATTAGTAATTCCCCATTTTCTTCTATTTATTAGGGCTAGCCGCCATTGTTAGGGCTATGCTTATTTTGTTGAAGAACATCCTTAGGCATCTTGCGAAGGATCTTTAGGCTTTTTATCCGTTCAAGTAAAAGCTAGGAGATCGAGTTCGTCTCGAAAGAACTCAATTATCTTTGTTCTTCTTTGAAATTCTCAATTAAAAATCCTCTTTTTAATTTTTCCGCTTTTAAAATCTGATTTCTATTGATTCGATCCACCGGATCGTATCAAATTGGTATCAGAGCTAGCCCCATGCTACGACCCACGTTGTGGAAGGGGTGACCTGGGGAAGGAGCGACCTAAGAGAGGGCGACCTGGGTGAGGCCAGAGTGGGCCACTTAGAGTGGGCACCCCAGAGTGGGCCGTCGTGGCGGTGGTTGTCGAAAGCGGAAGGGGCGACCTGGGGAAGGAGCGACCTAAGAGGGGGCGACCTGGGTGAGGCCAGAGTGGGCCACTTAGAGTGGGCACCCCAGAGTGTGCCGCCGTGGACGGCGTTGTCGGAAGCGTGGTGGTATGTTAGGATCCCAAAAATAGTCCTACATCGGAAGTGCAAAAGAAAAAGAAATAGTTTAAGTATTAGAGGGCCTTTCCACCTAATACCAATTGGTTTTGGGTTGGATGCTCAATAATACTTAACAAATGGGATGTGAGCCTAGTGCTATGGGCCTAGTATGGGATGTGCCCTTAGCATGGCTATTGTTAGAAGCCTAGTATGGGATGCGTTTCTAACAAATGGGCTAGTGTTGGAGGCCTAGTATGGGATATGTCTCTAACAATTGGTATCAGAGCACTACGATTCCATGGCAACGGGAACAAGGGCTTCCGTGGACGAGAAGATCCAAGGTCTACGCGACGATCTCAATCACGAGATCGAGGGTTTGAGGAAGGTGATGGAGGCTTCGATCAAGGACCACACACACACCCAAGAGGACATTCAAACGGAGCTTCGAATCATGAGAAGGGAAACCGCGGAGACGGGAAGGGATCTTAAAAGTTTGAAGGAGGCCACGGCGGCGATTCCGGTGATAATGGAGTTGTTGCAAGGGTTGACCAAGGAGAAGGCGGCGGATCGCGACAAGGGGAGAGCAACGGAAGAGATCCAAGGCGATTCCGGCGTCGATTCAACAAATCAAGGACCCCCGAGCCATGGGGAATCACATGCGGAGGTGGCGGCTACGATCCTAGCCGGCGGGCTAGGGTTTGGCGCGACAGGGCCCGGATCCACATCCACGGGCCCTGTCGGGCCTATTTGGGGGTCGACCGACCCGCCCGGCCCAGCCACGGCCTGGGCGGGTCAGGCCGGCCACCCCCGGCCCTCGGCGCCCCAAACTGGGGCCGCCGGAGGGCCGGCACCCCCTTGCGGGGGTGCCCAGGGCCCGCCGACCCCCTTTGGGGGTCGGGCGAGCCGCCCGACCCCCGCCTGGGGGTCGGCAGCCCCAGGCGGGGGCGGCACAGGGGGCTCGGCCCCTGTTTGGGGCCGGGCGGGTCCGCTGGACCCCAGGCAGTGGTCAGCGGGCCCGGGCGACGTCTCCGGAGGCGCGGCGAGCAGGCGGGGTGTTTGGCGGTGTTGCGGGGTTCGTACCCCAATCTGGAGGAACTTTGGGGGCAACGAGAGGCGGATGGGCCTCAGGAGCAACTATTGGGGCCCCAGCGGGCCAGTTTTGGAGAGCAGAGACCATTCCGCCTGGGCCGAGGCCCAATTTTGCACGGCCACCAGAGTTTCCGGGGCACTACTACCAGCCCGAGGCGTGGGAGAGACATGCATGGCCAGAGTAGCTGTACGGGGTTGACGGGGGAGGCCCGAGGGAGGCTCGGGGTGGCGAGATGGTCAGGAGTGGTGACCGAGGCGGAGATAGGGGGCAGCTAGGCGACATCAACGCAGATCGGCGGTTGATGAAGCTGAAGATGCCGACCTTTGACGGCACCGACCCTGATGGGTGGATATACCGAGCGGAGAGGTACTTCCAGGTGATGGGTCTGACGGAGCAGGAGGTCCTGAAGGCCATCGGGATTTACTTTGAGGGGAAGGCTCTGGCCTGGTACCGGTGGAAGATAGCACGGTACCCCTTTCGGACCTGGGAGGAGTTGTCAGCAATGATCGTGGACCGATTTCAGGAGACGGCAGGGGGGGATTTCTACGAGCAGCTGTCGGCCCTGAGGCAGGAGGGGACCGTGGGGGACTATGTAGAGAGGTTTGAAATGCTGAATAGCCGGGTGAAGGGGGTTACCGACGAGGTGATGATCGGGAACTTCATGAGGGGGCTGAAACCGTCCATACGAGCTGAGTTGCGGATGCAGAGCCCGGCTACCTTGGAGGACGTCCTTCGCTTAGCACATAAAGCAGAGGAGAAGCACACAGAGGAGAGGCGGATACGGGGCGCTTGGGGGGCACAGGGCTCCCGCCCCACGCCACCAGCCATGGCACCGAGACCACCTGCGGCCGTTCCCGAGACTCGAGGAGAGGGCCGTCCAGCTACCCTGGGGCGGCGGATGACGGAGGCCGAGGTGAGGGAGAAGAGAGCCAAGGGGTTGTGCTTCCGTTGCGACGAGAAGTTCACCCCTGGGCACAGGTGTGCGAGCCGCCTGCTGCAGATCACCATGGTACCCGACGAGGAGGGGTACGCGGTTGAGGAGGAGGAGTCTGAGGAGGAGCCACCGGTAAAGGAGGAGAAGTCTCACCTAGACTTCGCAGAGGTATCCCTGAACTCTGTGGTGGGGTTCACCCCGAACCACACCATGAAGTTGTCAGGGCAGCTGGGAGACACGGCGGTGACGGTACTGATCGATAGTGGGGCCACCCACAACTTTATTTCCAGCCGGGTAGTGGAGCGACACGGGCTACAGCTGAGTACCCTGGAGAAGTTTACCGTTGTGCTGGGGACGGGAAAGATGGAGGAGAGTAAGGGACTCTGCAAGGGTCTATGCCTGACCTTGCAGGGGGTCCAGATTATGGAGGACTTCTTGCCATTGGAGTTGGGCAACGTGGATATCATCTTAGGGGTGCAGTGGCTGAAGAAGTTGGGGGAGATGAAGGTGAATTGGAAGCTCCTGAGGATGGAGTTCCAAGATGGGGAGCGGACCGTCGTGTTGACCGGAGACCCGACCCTTTGCTTTTCGTTGGTGGCCTTCAAGGCCATCACTCGGGCGCTGCGGAACGAGGGGGAGGGGTTCCTTGTGGAGTATCAGGGGCTGACAGCGGACTGTGAGCAGCAGCAGGAGGAGACCGCGGCGGAGGTCGAGCAGGTATTGGAGCAGTACCAGGAGGTCTTCCAGGACCCACAGGGGCTACCACCATCCAGAGGGCACGAGCACGCGATTGTTTTGAGGGATGGGGCAGCACCGGTGAGTGTACGGCCGTACCGGTACCCGCATGTTCAGAAAGATGAGATAGAGAGGATGGTGCGGGAGATGCTGCAGGCTGGGATCATCCAGCCTAGTGTGAGTCCTTTTTCGAGCCCAGTCTTGCTGGTCAAGAAGAAGGACAGGAGTTGGAGATTCTGCGTTGATTACCGGGCGCTGAATAAGGAAACTGTCGCTGACAAGTTTCCTATTCCGGTGATCGACGAGCTGCTGGACGAGCTTCATGGAGCAGCGATCTTCTCGAAGATCGACTTGAGAGCCGGGTACCACCAGATTTTGATGCGGCCTGAGGATGTGCCGAAGACGGCCTTCCGCACCCACGAGGGCCATTATGAGTTCAGAGTCATGCCTTTTGGCTTGACGAATGCCCCCTCCACCTTCCAGGTCTTGATGAACAAGGTTTTCCAGCCCTACCTGCGGAGGTTCATTCTCGTGTTCTTTGACGATATCCTCGTCTACAGCAGGAGCTTGGGGGAGCACCTGGGCCATTTGGAGGTGGTCTTCCGGGAGTTGTTGGCACAGCAGTTGTTCGCCAACCGGAAGAAGTGCAGTTTCGGCCAGGCACGGATTGAGTACTTAGGACATGTGGTGTCAGCCGAGGGTGTAGCCGCTGACAGAGCGAAGATAGAGGCCATGCTGGACTGGCCCGTTCCTACTACACTGCGAGCTCTCCGAGGATTTTTGGGACTGACCGGATATTACCGGAAGTTCGTTAAGGGGTACAACACCATAGCCTGGCCCCTTACCGAACAACTCAAGAAGGAAGGATTCCATTGGGGGGGAGGAAGCCACCAAGGCCTTTCAGGCCTTGAAGGTGGCCATGACGACCGTACCAGTTCTGGCCTTGCCAGACTTCAGCCTACCGTTCGTGGTGGAGACCGATGCGTCGGGATACGGGTTGGGAGCGGTGCTCATGCAGGAGGGACGACCCATCGCCTATTTCAGTCACGTGTTGTCAGCTAGAGCACGACTGAAATCGGTGTATGAGCGAGAGTTGATGGCCATTGTCCTTGCGGTGACAAAGTGGCGGCCATATCTGTTGGGTCGGGAGTTCGTGGTCAGGACAGACCAGCGGAGCCTCAAGTACCTGCTGGAGCAGCGGTTGGTTACTGAGGAGCACCAGCGTTGGTTGTCCAAGCTGGTGGGGTACCGGTTCGCTATCGAGTATAGGCTAGGGTTGGAGAATAAGGCAGCTGACGCCTCGTCTCGTCGGGAGGAGAACGTGGATCTGAGGGCTCTGTCACGACCTATGTGGTTAGACTGGGAGCCCATCTTTCAGGAGGCGGAGAGTGATGATGAGCTGGGGCGGATCCGCGAGTTGTTGCAGCAAGGACAGGAGGGGCCGACCGGGTATTCTTTGCAGGGGCGCCGACTGCTTTATCAGGGGAGGTTGGTGCTGCCACGAGCTTCAGGCTTCATACCCGTCCTCTTCCAGGAGTTCCACGGGTCGGCGACGGGGGGACATTCTGGGGTGCAGCAGACATACCAGAGGATGGCTAGAGAGGTGTACTGGCCCGGAATGCGCAGGAGGATTGCCCAGTTAGTAGCGACTTGTGACGTCTGCCAGCGTCACAAGTACATGGCCATGGCTCCGGCAGGACTCCTACAGCCGTTAGAGTTACCGGAGCGAGTATGGGAGGAAGTCACGATGGACTTCATCGACGGGCTACCGCGGTCCGAGGGGTATTCAGTGATCTTCGTCGTAGTAGACCGTCTGAGTAAGTATGCCCATTTTATACCTTTGAGGCATCCTTACACAGCGGTCACGGTGGCCACAACGTTCATCCGAGAGGTGATCCGCCTGCACGGGATCCCGGGGTCTATAGTGTCCGACAGGGACCAAGTGTTTTTGAGCGGGTTCTGGCGGGAGCTATTCAGGGTACATGGCACGGTCCTGAAGAGGAGCACGGCATACCACCCGCAAACAGACGGGCAGACCGAGTTGGTGAACAGATCCATAGAGACTTATCTGCGGTGCTTCGCCTCGGATAAGCCCCGACAGTGGTACAGGTGGCTGGCATGGGCGGAGTATTGGTACAACACCTCGTACCACTCTGCCGCAGGGACGACTCCCTTTCGGATCCTGTATGGGCGAGACCCACCGTCCTTGCTCCGATTTGGTGACCGGCAGACACCGGTGTCGCAGGTAGAGGCTTACATGGGGGACATGGATGCGATGTTGGAGGAGCTCCGGCGACACCTATTGAGGGCACAACAGGTTATGAAGGCCCGGGCAGACGGGCATCGGAGGGAGGTCCATTTTCAGGAGGGCGACATGGTGTATCTCAAGCTGCGACCCTATAGGCAGAAGACATTAGCTCGGAGGCAGAATGAGAAGCTAGCTGCTCGCTACTACGGACCCTACCAGATTGCAGCCAAGATTGGGAAGGTGGCGTATCGTTTACACTTGCCTCCTTCCTCGAGGATACATCCGGTGTTCCATGTGTCGCAGCTACGGAGGGCGATTGGAGACCAGTCAGCGACGTCGACGCTGCCACCTTCACTGACGGAGGACATGGAGGTACTGTTGGAGCCATTAGATGTGCGGGCAGTTCGACAGGGGCCAGGGCGACGCAGAGAGGTGCTGATTTATTGGGTGGGCCTGCCAGATTGTGATGCCACGTGGGAGGCGTATGACGTGGTTCGGGAGCAGTTTCCAGATTTCCACCTTGAGGACAAGGTGGCCCTTTTAGGGGGGTATTGATGCGGACACACCCCCTCCGAGCCCCCCTGCGCTTCCCGATGACGCAGTCCCACCCATCGTGACGTACGTGCGACGCAGGAGGCGCAGAATCGCGACTTAGTGGGTCTAGTAGGTTAAGGGGTATTTTAGTCCTTTCAGGCTAAATTAGTAATTCCCCATTTTCTTCTATTTATTAGGGCTAGCCGCCATTGTTAGGGCTATGCTTATTTTGTTGAAGAACATCCTTAGGCATCTTGCGAAGGATCTTTAGGCTTTTTATCCGTTCAAGTAAAAGCTAGGAGATCGAGTTCGTCTCGAAAGAACTCAATTATCTTTGTTCTTCTTTGAAATTCTCAATTAAAAATCCTCTTTTTAATTTTTCCTCTTTTAAAATCTGATTTCTATTGATTCGATCCACCGGATCGTATCAGTATTTCTTTGGATGTATACATGTTTAATGAAGGTATGACGTACGCATGCGCACTTTCATCCTTCCCTTTTATGTTGTGCATTATCTTTTCAGTCACATGTCACATGCATTATTAGACTATATACTCCCATTTCTGGTCAAAAAATGGAGAAATTGGAAGATGTCACTTCGGGGATTGTTTCGACATCATCATCATCATCCTCCTCCTCCTAGACTTCGTTATTGACAAATGTGGTTGCATACAGAGCCAAACATGGTATATAAGAAACATCCACAAAAGAGTGTCCTTATGAATATTAGTAACCTTTATGATTATATGCGTGTTTTGCCTCTTATTTTAGTTTTAAGTTCTTGTTAAAATATAAAAATATAAACCTCAAACCTCGTCACAACCTCAGAGTTTGGCTTAATGGCACAGACTTTAAAATGGTATCATATCGCAACACAAGGTCAAATCTTGGTGGACGCATAATTAAAAAGCGGATTAAATAATATATTCTGCGAAAAAGCCCATGTTTGGGCCCATAATAAGGGCACTCAATTTGCGGGGGTGTGTAAAATTATAGCTTCAACCTTCGTCACAACTACACTTTGACAGTTTTAAAGTTCATGCCACTCTTATGATAACAACAAACAACAGCAGGAGCAGATAATAATAATAAAATACTAATAATAGTTATCACAACAACAATTCCGATATTTATGATATGTAGTCTGGTTCTAGTTAATTGTTATTTATTATGCTACATATACCATGCAAACTGGACCTTTCATTCTAATGGTGTATATTCTTTTTCCGCTTTTTCCGCTTTCATTTTTGGACTTAGGGCCATATACTGGGCATTGCCAAATCCCTCCCATTTCCTCTTCCACTTCTGGCAACGGCATATCAGCAATTACTATATGGTACCAGGCTAAAGTACACAGCTTTCCTTTTCATGCTGACCTCCAACCCAAGTTAATAACCACTCAATCATATCACACATATTTCTAGGTTCTTCTTGTAGATGTGGAGACGATACATCTGCTGCACCATTGAAGGTTCGTTTCTTTATAATATTTCTAATGTAAGCTTTTTATCTTTCAGATCCATTGTACCTGCATCTCTGCTTTATCATTGATCATCTTGGGTAGTTCTGCATTGTCTTTTCTGGTACAGGTCTGGGAAGACACATTTGGAGTCAATATTAACAAAGCAGCTAACCAGAAACTCTATGATCCTGCGAACCTGGCATTCCAACTTACACAGACAGTGAGAGTTGTAAAGAAAATCGGTTTTATAGGTCTTGGGGCTATGGGATTTGGCATGGCAGTGCACCTGCTAAGATCCGAGTTTAGTGTTGCTGCATATGATGCATGCCTTTCTTTTTAATTAAGTTCTTTTTTACATCACTCAAATTATAGTTTCAGAATTCTATGAACTTTCACGAGCTTTTTCCCCATTCCCCACATTTTACATTTGATGGTCTGTATGAAAATTTAGAATATTGTGAATCTTGTCCTCGGATGTTAGTGATCACTTTCACCATCATGTGAATTCATTTCTTTCAGTGGACTGCAACAATCCCAATACCCATCTCCACCATTAAACCCATCAACACTTAATGGCTTGTAGCCAGACAGAGCAGCCCGGTATCAGTGGTTGGTGTCATGTCTATTTTTCTTTCTTTACACTTGTGCTTATCTGATGACAGTAAAGTAATTTATGGGAATTGTAGGAAATCTCGGATGAGCAATCTTAGGAGATATTTTAGGAAAGTTAGTGATTGGAAATCAGGAGGTTAAAAATCTATCCCTAAAGTTAAGGGAATTAGCTGTAGGCTTTCTTGGTTTAGTGTAACAGAAAAATTGTATATATAGACTAGAACGAATTGTAAATATGAGAGACAGAATTAATAAAAATTTTCCAGAATATTTTTCTTCATGGTATCAGAGCCGAATGGCTGGGATTTTTGGGAAAATTAGGGCACCACATCAGCTCTTTTTTCCATCAGATGCTGCCATTCCATCTCTGGAATTTTTTTCTTTTTCTTTTCTCATTCGATTCAATTTCTGATTCCAGCCTTAATCTCTAGTTTATCTTGTTTTTTCTCCTCTTCCATTTCCGATTCCTGCCTTAATCCCTGGTTCATCTTTTGACTTCATCTTCGATTCTGGTCTTAATCGCTGGTTTATTTGTTGCTATTGTTTGATCATATTCAATCATGACGGACACCACATCTTTAGCTCAATCACCTTCAATAGTTGCGGAGGATTTAGTATGGAGGAAATTGAGAAGATTATTGAGAAGATTAGAAGTATGATGTGGACTATTGGAAAACCAACAAATAACAATTCTCAACCAACAAATCATGGTACGTGTTCATTGACACTTTCAGGTGAGGCTCTTATCTCTCCTGGGTTAAATGTTTTAGGTAATGAGCTCAAGAATACCTGGATCCTTGACTTTGGTGCTATGGACCATATGACCCATACTTCAAATAAATTCAAAACATATACCCCCTTGTCATAGCTATAGAAAGATTATTGTTGCTGATGGTTCTACAACCACAGTAGCAGGAATAGGAGATGTCCAGGTTAACCCCAAAAAACTGGTGCTTAAAAATGTCTTCCATGTTCCCCATTTATCTACCAATTTGGTTTGCATACAAAAGCTTACAAAAGATCTAACTGACTGTGTTATATTCCATGATCCTTGATGAGAATTTCAAGACCAGGGTTTGGGGAAAAGGATTGGACTTGCTAAGGAGCATAATGGACTCTATTACTGGGATACATCAAGTCAACCAGAACTACGTAAATCTGCCCTGTCCACGTCCGTATTGTTTTCTTCTTCCAATAAAGACATCTGGTTACTGATGGAAATTGAATTCCACCCCAAGTAATTTTGATGATGAGCACACCAAATGAAGCTTAGTGTACTGACTACACTACAATTAAGTGTGCATGATATGCGACAAAAGAAAAGCTTTATTCATACTCAAAGATGCGCAATCTACGCTCAAAGACAAGGACGAACGTTGCTAAGATCAATGATGAAGCTCAAAGCTCAAATAGAACAAGAAGCTCAAGTGAAGCTCACATCTACTCCATCAATTGATCAAGCTTCCGAAGATGTGTCCTAGTCTATAGTGAGTGTGCTGTGTCTTTCTTAGGGTATTGTTAAAGCCAAATCGTATAGACAATCACACACACACAAATGATTTCAAAAACGTTTTGAATATCTTTTAAATCATCTTCAAAAAGGATTTTAAGAGCTTTCTCTAGTCGTTTTGTAATTCCGTAGTGAAACTCCACTACACCCTGGAGTTAGCTACTTGTTTGACTAGTTGTGTCGCAGGAAAAACTCCTCTGGGAGTCGACTACCAAAGGTAGGGAGTCGACTACCAGCTGAGAATCAAGATTTCCTGAAACACACTGGGAGTCGATTACCACTCCTACGGAGTCGACTACCAGCTGTCGAAGTTTGACGTTTTGACTTGATTTTTGAAATATCTTTGAGTGATTTTCTCCCATGATTTTCGGGACAAAAGTCAAAGCAATTTGAATTTCGAATTCTCAAATTTCTCCTATAAATAGAGGATCATTTTCATTGAGAAAAACACAACTATTGAATTCAAATTCTCTCGTGCAAACGCTCTAAAGTTCTAAGCTCTCATTCTCTCTTTAGCCAATTCTGTTTTATTCTTGATCTTGCAATTTTGTTTTCTGAAGATCATAATCTCGTTTTATTGGCTAACTGTTTTTCAAATCCGTATTATTTGCTCTTGATTTTTATTTAAAGAATTCTTGAAAAACATTAGATCTAGATCACAAAGACTTCATTCATATCTTTGTGTGATCTAGAATCTTATTCTATCAAGCCACTACACGTAATTTTGTCTATTACTATTTGGCTATAGAATCTGGGTGTAAAACCAATCTCCACTAATTTATTGTGGTGGATTGGATATTGATTTTATTGTGTTGTTGTTGGAACCCTAGACAAGTCTAGGTGTTATGGTTGGAAATCCTGGTCAAGACTAGGTCGTTGGAAATCCTAACGAGTGGAGTTAGGTATTTGTATTTGCCAAGACAGATAGTGGAAATCTCGTACCGGATTGGTCGGGGACTGGACGTAGCCAAAAGTTGTGGGGAACCAGGATAAAAATCCTTGTGTCTGCGATTGCTTTTCTGTGTTTTATTATTTATCTCTGTAAGTAATTTTTATTTACTTTGCTATTATTATATCCTTGTAATCGTTGTCTTTTTACATATTAAAAGATCATACATTCCGTTGTGTAAAGAGTTGTGTAAAGATTTGTGTAAATATTTATCTGTGTGTAAAGATCTATTATCTGATTGTAATCAAAATTGTTTATCTCTTATATTGCAAAGATTAACTATCTTTTACCTGTTGTGAA
This sequence comes from Scilla litardierei, assembly GCA_030789695.1. Classification (NCBI taxonomy): domain Eukaryota; kingdom Viridiplantae; phylum Streptophyta; class Magnoliopsida; order Asparagales; family Asparagaceae; genus Scilla; species Scilla litardierei. Next base: position 53,159,181 of record CM061131.1, on the reverse strand, counting down.
ATTACTCTGTGATTATTAGATTACCTTGTTGATTAAGAACTAAGCGTAGATCGCTCTACTTGGTTTCTTAGGCAACATTAGAAGGATTTGTTTTGTGTTTATTTGAAAAGAACGAAAAAGTTTTAATCTCTATATAACACTATTCAACACTCCTTCTAGTGTTGTTTGCCATCCGCAGGATCCAACACTTGGTATCAGAGCGAGGCTATAAAAGTGATGGCGTCAACATCTTTCCATTCTGAAGGACTGAATACCATGCGACCACCACTGTTCAACGGAACCAACTACGCTAGCTGGAAGAACCGAATGAAGACTCACCTGGAGTCATTGGACATTGAAGCTTGGACAGTTACTGAAGTCCCATACATCGCACCTACCGACATTGAATTTGAGAAATGGTCAGCCGACGACAAGAAGAGAGCTAATCTCAATGCAAAAGCAATGAATGCACTATTTTACACCGTAACAGGAAATGAGTTCAATCGAGTCTCCTAATGTGAGACAGCACACCAAATATGGCACACTCTTCAGGTAAGTCACGAAGGAACTGAAAAGTTAAAGGAATCCCGCATAAACGTGTTACATTCAAAATTCGAATCTTTTAAAATGGAAGAAGGAGAGAGTATCACCGATGTGAATACTTGTTTTACTAATATTACGAATGAGCTTGCAGGATTAGGAAAGAAACTTTCCGAATACGAACATGTAATGAAGATACTAAGATCCCTCCGACCCGAGTGGAAGGGAAAGACAACTGCCATTCGAGAAGCTCATAATGTAAAGGACCTTGCCATCGAAGAACTAATGGGAAATCTCATGGCATATGAGATTGAGCTTAAGAAGATAAGAAGATCGAAGAAAAACCGAAGAAGAAGACTCTCGCGTTTAAAGCCCAAGAAGAAGATTCTGATTACACGGACAAAGAAGACCATATCGCCTTCTTCTCAAAGAATTTTAAAGAGTTCATCACAAGTAAGTATGGTAAACGCCCTTTTAGACCCACTAACGGTATCATCTGTTTTGGTTGCAATAAACCAGGACACGTCAAGAGAGACTGTCCATTGGAAAGAAACAATCGTGATTCCAGAGATCGTGGGAAGAACAGAGACACTAATGAAAAGAGAAACAATGGAAGAAACAAATTCCGACGACCAAAGAAGGAAGCTTACGCAGCCTTCGACCAGAGCGACGATTCGTCGTCCGATGAATCCTCAGCAGAAGATAATGATGAAAGAAGAGAAACAGCACACATGTGCTTCATGGCATCCACATCTTCTAAGGTAAGCTCGCATCATGATTCATCTAGTGACAATGATTCGTCATCAAGTGATGATGAAGGCATGGATTATAGGGGAGCATATAAGGAGCTATGCAAAATGCATGAAAAGCTCATAAAAGAACATAGAAGAACACTTAGAAATATTAAAAAGGATACTAAAGAAAAGGAAGAAATCATTAAAGAAAATAGTCTTCTTAAAGAAAAGAATGATTCTGTGCAAAAAGATATTTTATCGGTAAATGAAAAGGTTGAGAATCTGAATAATCTTCTCGTATCTGTCAAAGATAAATACGACGCTTCGATGAAAATTATTGAGAATTTCAACAAAGGAAAATGGAAGCTAGATAGTATAATAAATGATCAAAAAGCATCATCTAGCAAAACCGGACTCGGTTATGATTCACATCATACCAAGAAACGGGTTAAGCATACTAGGATGCATCATTCTAACAAAAAAATTTTGAGCATCTGGATACCGAAGAACTTGTCCGATCAACAAAAGAAAAGGTACGCTACAAACTTTGTTCAACAAGTTCACTTAAGCAAAAACTATAAATATACTTCTTATGAAGGAACTAACCACATTGGGTTTGGCTTCCTAAAGACTAACCATCCGGACTCAAAAGCCAAAGAGTACCATAAACGTTTATTTTTCAGCTACTCTAAAGAAACAGAAAGGAGAAAACAAGATTCAAACAATTGATGACTGGATCATCATCAAAAGCACTCTTTTACGAGTTAATCATTTTCTTGCAAAAATATATTTGCTTAAATTTGTTTAAAATAAGTTAATATTTTCGTTATATGATTACAAATGTTTGCGTTATATTTTTAAACATCGCTTGTTCAGAAAACGCACTCAGACTTGGATCAAAACCCCTCGGGATGAGAAAACGACTCAACCCAGTAGAGAGTCGACTACCTATATGAGGGAGTCGACTACCAGCGCGTGTGCGGATTTCTGGGTTTGGTTTTTGGACTAACTCCTATTGGGTTCTATGGAGTTAATGGGTTCATATCCACAAAGGCAACTTATACCCAATAAGCTAAACTCCATCCTAACCCTTCACTCCTTGATCCAATGCCCCTCATTCTTCACCATCTTTCACCCTCTTGTTAAAACCCCCCAAAGAGAAACCCTAGGGTAGCCGACTACCCCATTCCCCTCTCTCTCTTGAAATTTCTCTTGGTGCTTGGATTGCTTGGAGCTCTTCCAACTTCATCTCTTTCTCAAGTTTACTCAAGGTAAAAACTTTTCTCATCATTTTTACTTCATGATTTTTATTTCATCATTTTTACTTCATGATTTCCTTGCTTATCTAGTATTGTAAAATTCTTGTTTTTTCTCTATCTAGATGCCTCTCAAGAAGAGAAAAACCTCAACTGAATCTGCTTCTGAGAAAGAAACTATCTTACCCTATCTGTTTAAGAGCACCACATATGAACACTTTGTCAAAATCTCTAAGAAATCCATCCTCCATGAAAGATTTGTCAAACTTGATGTAGTAAACTATGGGATTGATAGCATACTAGAATTTCAGAACTTGGCCTACCTATTTTCCTCTGAAAACACTTATCTCTGCTATCCCAAGCTTGTGCACCTATTTTATGCTAATATGGATTACGATCTTGCCAAAAGCCGATTTATCACCAAAGTTCTTGATTCGAAACTTGCCATTACCGTTAAATCTCTAGGAGAAGCCCTAGGCATTCCATATACTGGCATGTTACTTGATAAAATAGAAATGACTGAAGGAAGTATTTTAGAGAGAATGTATTTGCCAGGAAGGTATTTTCAGACTAAACTTCCATGTAGCGATCTTCGCTATCCGGTAAGAATTCTGGCAAATATATTATCTTACAATATTACTCAAAAATCTGGAAGTCATTCTATCCTATCTGAGAAGCAGGCCAAGTGTATCTATGATATGTTAGGGAACATCCACATCAATTAGGCCAAAGTCATCATGGACTCCATTCTTGCTTCAGCTTCTTCAGATAGACCCTCATCCACTTTAGCTCATGGACATTACCTCACAGTCTTGTTTATTAGCTATAATGTGCCTTTGGATCATGAAACCATAATTCTAGAACCGGCACGAATTTTTGATGTTCATGCTCTTGGAAGAATGAACTTACATCATGATCTTGATGAAAACATCCCTGAAGAGAAACTTGCAGCTGAAGGAGGATCATCATCCTCCAGGAGAGGTAAGAAAATTGTTGTTTCAGATTCTGATGAGGAAGAAGAGGGAGAAGAAGAAAGAGGAAGCGAAGAAGAAGGAGAAGAGGAGCCACCGGCATATATCTTTGAACTTCAAGAGATGCTTTTGAAGAAAATTGGGAAGCTAAAGATATCACAAGAGAAAGGCTTCGATGACCTCAACAAAAAGGTGGACGACCTCAAAGAATTCGTGGTCAAAAGCAACAAAATGACAGAGGAAACGCTTATCATGATCCTTGATAAGATCAAGGAATTGAAGAAGAACGGCGGTCATCCTTAAGTTTTCAAAACAATGGTTTTCAAACAATGGTTCTTAAAACTATGACTTTAAACTTATGGTCTGTAATAACTTTAATATCGTGTGATGCTTGCTACCTCTTCATATCTATGAACGTATCTATTATGCAAAATATTGGTTGATCTTATGCTAACACTTCTTTTGCAGAAATGGTAATTGAATTCCCCTCCTAAGAATTATATTATGATTCATATGTTATAATACTTTGTCATTTATTTTTGTTGATGACAAGAGGGAGAAGAATATGAAATGCAAAAATGAAAATATCATATGTATTGTATTGTTTTGCTAACGGATTCGAGGCAGGGGGAGAACCGCATCAAAGCAAGGGGGAGTAAGTGTACTTTCATGTATTTTCATATTTCAACTTACTTTATTTTTTCATTTGGGTGTCATCATCAAAAAGCGGGAGAGTGATGGAAATTGAATTCCACCCCAAGTGATTTTGATGATGAGCACACCAAATAAAGCTTAGTGTACTGACTACACTACAATTAAGTGTGCAGGATATGCGACAAAAGAAAAGCTTTATTCATACTCAAAGATGCACAATCTACGCTCAAAGACAAGGACGAACGTTGCTAAGATCAATGATGAAGCTCAAGGCTCAAATAGAACAAGAAGCTCAAGTGTAGCTCACATCTATTCCATCAATTAATCAAGCTTCCGAAGATGTGTCCTAGTCTATAGTGAGTGTGTTGTGTCTTTCTTAGGGTATTATTAAAGCCAAATCGTATAGACAATCACACACACACAAATGATTTCAAAAACGTTTTGAATATCTTTTAAATCATCTTCAAAAAGGATTTTGAGAGCTTTCTCTAGTCGTTTTATAATTCCGTAGTGAAACTCCACTACACCCTAGAGTTAGCTACTTGTTTGACTAGTTGTGTCACAGGAAAAACTCCTCTGGGAGTCGATTACCAAAGGTATGGAGTCGACTACCAGCTGAGAATCAAGATTTCCTGAAACACACTGGGAGTCGACTACCACTCCTAGGGAGTCGATTACCCGCTGTCGAAGTTTGACGTTTTGACTTGATTTTTGAAATATCTTTGAGTGATTTTCTCCCATGATTTTCGGGACAAAAGTCAAAGCAATTTGAATTTCGAATTCTCAGATTTCTCCTATAAATAGAGGATCATTTTCATTGAGAAAAACACAACTATTGAATTCAAACTCTCTCGTACAAACGCTCTAAAGTTCTAAGCTCTCATTCTCTCTTTAGCCAATTCTGTTTTATTCTTGATCTTGCAATTTTGTTTTCTGAAGATCATAATCTCGTTTTATTGGCTAACTGTTTTTCAAATCCGTATTATTTGCTCTTGATTTTATTTAAAGAATTATTGAAAAACATTAGATCTAGATCACAAAGACTTCATTCATATCTTTGTGTGATCTAGAATCTTATTCTATCAAGCCACTACACGTAATTTTGTCTATTACTATTTGGCTATAGAATCTGAGTGTAAAACCAATCTCCACTAATTTATTGTGGTGGATTGGATATTGATTTTATTGTGTTGTTGGAACCCTAGACAAGTCTAGGTGTTGTGGTTGGAAATCCTGGTCAAGACTAGGTCGTTGGAAATTCTAACGAGTGGAGTTAGGTATTTGTATTTGCCAAGGCAGATAGTGAAAATCTCGTACCGGATTGGTCGGGGACTGGACGTACCCAAAAGTTGTGGGGAACCAGGATAAAAATCCTTATGTCTGCGATTGCTTTTTTGTGTTTTATTATTTATCTCTGTAAGCAATTTTTATTTACTTTGCTATTATTATATCCTTGTAATCGTTGTCTTTTTACATATTAAAAGATCATACATTCCGTTGTGTAAAGAGTTGTGTAAAGATTTATCTGTGAGTAAAGATCTATTATCTGATTGTAATCAAAATTGTTTATCTCTTATATTGCAAAGATTAACTATCTTTTACCTGTTGTGAAATTACTCTGTGATTATTAGATTACCTTGTTGATTAAGAACCAAGCGTAGATCGCTTTACTTGGTTTCTTAGGCAACATTAGAAGGATTTGTTTTGTGTTTATTTGAAAAGAACGAAAAAGTTTTAATCTCTATACAACACTATTCAACCCCCCTTCTAGTGTTGTTTGCCATCCGCAGGATCCAACACTTGGTATCAGAGCGAGGCTATAAAAGTGATGGCGTCAACATCTTTCCATTCTGAAGGACTGAATACCATGCGACCACCACTGTTTAACGGAACCAACTACGCTAGCTGGAAGATCCGAATAAAGACTCACCTGGAGTCATTAGATATTGAAGCTTGGATAGTTACTAAAGTCCCATACATCGCACCTACCGACATTGAATTTGAGAAATGGTCAGCCGACGACAAGAATACATCGCACGTACCGACATTGAATTTGAGAAATGGCAGGCCGCTAGGGTGCCGACGAGCCCCTGGCGACTTGCCAGGGCATCGCCCACAGCCTGGCGGGATGCCAGTGCCTCGACAAGCCCCTAGTGACTCGCTAGAGCATCGTCGTCTCTCTGGCGGGCCGCCAGGGCTTCACCGAGCACATGCAACACTGTCAGGGGGCTAGCCGGCATGTGGCGGCCCTTCCGGTCACCACCAACCATCGAAGGGACTGCCAGGGTCACCACGGACCTCTGGCGGCTCCACCGGGCCCAGATTTGCAGCGACACCATCACCAGGGTTCTGGGATTCTACAGCAGGGCCGCCGGGCCTATTTTGAGCCTCCGACGGCCCCGAGGGAGGGGTCGGGCATGTGCAGCAGCGCCATGGTGCCGACGAGGGATTTGAGGACCCTTAGGAGGATTTTGGAGATGATTTCTATGGAGAAAGGCCCTTAGGACGTGACACATAGTTTGAAAACTACAGTCGATACCACGAGGATGATCGTGGGGACTTTGTGGATGGATGATGAGCTGATTGGGGAGAAACGGATTGGGAGGCTGTTGATGAAGAGGATCGGGACCCTGCTAGAGACTATTATGACGTACATCCATCGCCACGATGCCACGACTATCATTAGGGGAGAGGTGCACATGGGGGTTCACAGCGGAGAATGTGATCAGAAAGTTGAAAATGTCTATTTTCGAGGGGGAGGACCCAGAAGGATGTATCTACAGGGCTGAACGGTATTTCGTGGTATCGCAGGTGCAGGAGACTGAGTGGCTAAGGGCCGTTGGGGTGTGCCTGGAGGGGGAGGCACTATCGTGGTACAGGTGGACGCATCAGCAGCAGTCTTTTCGCTCGTGAAAGAAATTCACGACCTACCTCCTGGACCGGTTCGGTGAAATTCAGGGGGACGACGTGTATCATCAGCTGTATGTCCAAAGGCAGGAGGAAACAGTCAGGGAGTATATGAAGCAGTTCGAGATGTTGGCGGGCTGTGTCCGTAGGGTTTCAGGAGAGTCCCTAGAGTGATGCTTCATGAAGGGGATGAAGCCCACCATGAGGGCAGAGCTGCGGATTCAGAGGCCTAGAAGCTTGTTAGATTGGATGCGCCTGGCGAGGATGGTTGAGGTCAGGCTAGCGGAGGAGAAGTGAGCCTGAGGAGCGTGGAGCGGATCCACTTCTTGAATCTAGGAAGCATGAGGAGGAGAGAAGGCGACATCTTGAGGGCTCCAGTCCAACCACGAGAGGAACACCGAGCTTCAATCAAACGGTAGGCATAAGCGGCTCATATAGACGAAAATCCAGGAAAGGCACCCCAAGGGACTCTGCTTCCACTGCGGCAAAAAGTATGGATCAGGACACCGTTGCAAGGATCCGGCTCTCCAGATGCTGATCATTGAAGATGAAGGAGGCCAGCTGGTGGATCAGGAAGAGCCGAGGACGCGAACCTTCATTTAGATTAGTGAGCCCAATGTTTTCACGACACCACCTTGAGGATAAGGTGGTTCTTCGGGGGCGGAGTAATGATGCGTTTTGTTTTGAGGCCCAGCAGGGGCATTTTCGGAATTTTCAGATCTCAGTTTCGGAATTTTCAGATCTTAGGGGGTATTTTTGTAATTTTCGGTATTAGGGTTTTTTTGTAAATCTACAAATTCTGCAATTTTATCCTTTATTTAAGCTATGGCCGGCTAGGAGAATGGGATGCTTGATTATGTTATGAAAATCATTGTTCTATGTTTTCAAGAAACCGAGCCGGGAGATCTTAGACTTTCTTCTCGAATAAAAAGTTAGGAGAGATGCATCCTCTCGAATTGTGGCCGTTTATCCTTGTTTTCCAGATTTATTCCTATAAAAATCCCATTTTTTGCCTTGTTCCATTTATAAAAATCCCACTTTTATTCTTACAAAAACCCTAGATGCATCAAAAAGTTCGGCCATCCTCTTGAATTGGTGGCTTTGAAGAGCAGTCCTACTTTCGAAAGATGCCAATTATGTTGTATCCCTTTCTACTTTGAATAAAAACCCTAATTTTTGTCTCAGATCCTCTTGCAAATCCTATCCTTAATCCAACCCTGTAGGCAGGATAATATTCCATAATTAATTGAATCAGATGATTTTCGATATCTTTTCGTTTTAGCTATTAACTTAGCGTACTTGGCAAAGTGATTGCTAGAAATTTTTGAGGTAAATGGAGTGTTGTTAAGCGTTGTGTTCTGACCAATTTTATTCATCAATCTTGTTAAGTCGTTTCCTCCTGTCTTAGTTGTTTTTGTTCCTAACCAACAAATACTCATTAGCTTGTTGATAATTCCAAAAAAGGACTTATTTTTCCCCAATATTATGACTTCTGTTATGTAATTCTGTTACATGGGCAACACTGAATGTTTTGAGTATTCATTTTACAGGTTTTCAAGCCAACACTATCAAGGTTTGCTGATCTGGGGGGCACTGTGGCAAGTACTCCTAGAGAAGTAGCAAAAGGTAACTAGAGTATGTAACTTCTTATTCTTCTTCTTTTATTTGAAAATTCTGCATTAAGGCCTAGAATTATGGATTGCCAAACTGCCAGTGGATGGGTTATGGAGTGGCTATGGGTATTATCATATTCATATCCATTTTATTTTAATGGAAACAAATGTGAATACAGATAATCCAACTGAAATCATATTACTCGAATATGGATCCAGAATCGGATCGGGTTTGGATATTTTTTATATGTTAGTCAGAGATGACTATATGTTAGTCAGAGATGACTAACGTTGAAATAGAAAGTTAAAATAGAAATAGGTCACGCCTCAGAAACTGGACGCTGGTGCTGATTACCGACTTGAAAAACAATACAGTTACAACCTTTATTCTGATTCTTACTTTTCTAAAACTCTACTTACTAATTATAATCTAATTATAAAGTATTGCGTACTTTACACAAAAACTCTTCCAATTTTACATATTGCACGACAATCCCTCTAACCTAGAGCGTATACGTCGTAACATGACAAACTTATCACAAGTAAAATGAACTCATGATCTTTCAAGAAGCTTGGTCAATAGATCTGCCGAGCTTTACATGGCCTGCAATGGCCATGTGATGGTGGCTGCAATGGCAGAGGTAGCCAGTGGCTGCCTCCCTTTTGGTTATGGTGTTCAGGTGTGACAGCCTTCGAGCCATGGCAGGTGCCATGGCCTGCATGGCGAGCAAGGAATCTGATGCGGAGCCTGACCCGCATCCGCACCCAATAGGGGCCGGCGGCTATGATGGTGGGACCCCCCCTCCTTTAGTTACTTACGTGCGCCGTAGGAGGCGCGGTACCACGTAGGAGGGTTAGCCTAGGGGTATTCTAGTCATTCTAGACTAGATTAGTAATTCCCCACTTTTTCTATAAATTAGGGCTAGCCGTCTTTCTTTTATTTTATGCTTATTTTGTGAAGACATTTGTAGGCATCTTTTGTGAGGGATTTAGGCTTTGTTCCGTGCAATCAAAGCTAGGAGAGCGAGTCTCCTCTCGAAAGAGACTCATTATCTATCAAAATATTGTTCTTCACAATCTCAAGTCCACTAAAAATCCTCTTTTTATATTTTTTCTCCTTTAAAAATCTGAACTTTATTGATTCGATCCACCGGATCGTATCAAATTGGTATCAGAGCTCTAGATCCAAATGGCGGCGAGTACTCGATCGAAGGCGGATGCGATTGAGGAGAGGATTCAAGGGCTACGGGAGGATCTCAACCGAGAGATCGAAGAGCGATTCGAAGGGTTGAAGAAAACAATGGGGGATTCACTCAAGGATCACGCCCATTCGCAAGAAGACATCCAGATCGAGCTTAGGGGGATGAGGACGGATGCCGCGCAACAAGGACGAGATCTCCGAGAATTGAAGGAGATGATCCAAGCCCTCGCCATGGCGAAAGGAGGAGATCGAGGCAAGGGAACCCTAGAGGGGGGCGGATCTACCCTAGAATCAGCCTCTCTAGGGCAAACGGGAACAACGGCAACAACCCCCCATCAAATCGACGGCGCGGAAGGACCAACGGACCCGCGCGGGTCCGTACAAGTTGCGGCAGGCCCAATCGGGCCTGCCCTAGGGCCGACGGCCCCGCCCAGGCTCCCCCATGCCTGGGCGAGACCGCCCGGCCAACCGGGGGCCTCGGCGCCCCCGGCGAGCTTCCCCAGGCCCTCCCTGGCCTGAGTGGAGCCGCCGGGGCCACCAGGGGCCTCGGCCGACTCCGGCGGGCCCGGGGTGCAGGCGGCACCCCCCGCCGGGGCCGCGGGAGGTGCGGGAGAGGGCTGCGGCCCATTTCAGGGCCCGGCGAGTTGGGCCGGGCCTTCCGAGGCCGTGACGGGCTGGGCCGGCCCACCTGGGGGCCCGGCGACTTCGTCCCGCCCTTTCGGGGGTGTGGCGGGGTTCGTTCCCCATTCTGGGAGGACTTTGGGGACTATGGGAGGCGGATGGGCTTTGGGAGCAGCTATTGGGGCGGGCCAGTTTTGGAGAGCAGAGACCATTCCGCCTGGGCCGAGGCCCAATTTTGCACGGCCACCAGAGTTTCCGGGGCACTACTACCAGCCCGAGGCGTGGGAGAGACCTGCATGGCCAGAGGAGCTGTACGGGGTTGACGGGGGAGGCCCGAGGGAGGCTCGGGGTGGCGAGGTGGTCCGGGTGGTGACCGAGGCGGAGATAGGGGGCAGCTAGGCGACATCAACGCAGATCGGCGGTTGATGAAGCTGAAGATGCCGACCTTTGACGGCACCGACCCTGATGGGTGGATCTACCGAGCAGAGAGGTATTTCCAGGTGATGGGGCTGACGGAGCAGGAGGTCCTGAAGGCCATCGGGATTTACTTTGAGGGGAAGGCTCTGGTTTGGTACCGGTGGAAGATAGCCCGGTCCCCCTTTCGGACCTGGGAGGAGTTGTCAGCGATGATCGTAGATCGATTCCAGAAGACGGCAGGGGGGATTTCTACGAGCAGCTGTCGGCCCTGAGGCAGGAGGGGACAATGAGAGACTATGTAGAGAGATTTGAGATGCTGAATAGCCGGGTGAAGGGGGTTACCGACGAGGTGATGATCGGGAACTTCATGAGGGGGCTGAAACCGTCGATACGAGCTGAGTTGCGGATGCAGAGCCCGGCTACTTTGGAGGACGTCCTTCGCTTAGCACATAAAGCGGAGGAGAAGCACACAGAGGAGAGGCGGATACGGGGCGCTTGGGGGGCACATAGCTTCCGCCTTACTCCACCAGCCACGGCACCGAGACCACCTGCGGCCGTTCCTGAGACGCGAGGAGAGGGCCGCCCAGCTACCCTGGGGCGACGGATGACGGAGGCCGAGGTGAGGGAGAAGAGAGCCAAGGGGTTGTGCTTCCGTTGCGACGAGAAGTTCACCCCTGGGCACAGGTGTGCGAGTCGTCTACTGCAGATCACCATGGTGCCCGACGAGGAGGGGTACGTGGGTGATGAGGAGGAGTTCGAGGTGGAGCATGAGATGCCAGTAGAGGAGGAGAAGTCTCACCTAGACTTCGCGGAGGTGTCCCTAAACTCTGTGGTGGGGTTCACTCCGAAGCACACCATGAAGTTGACGGGGCAGCTAGGAGACACGGCGGTGACGGTGCTGATTGACAGTGGGGCCACCCATAACTTCATCTCCAGCCGGATAGTGGAGAGACATGGGCTGCAGCTGAGTACGCAGGAGAAGTTTACCGTGCTGCTGGGGACAGGGAAGATGGAGGAGGGCAAGGGGCTCTGCAAGGGTCTGTGCATGACCTTGCAGGGAGTACAGATCATGGAGGATTTCCTGTCCCTGGAGCTGGGCAATGTTGACATCATCCTGGGCGTACAGTGGCTGAAGAAACTGGGGGACATGCGGGTGAATTGGAAGCGACTCAGGATGTAATTCGAGGAGGGAGAGCAGACAGTGGTGCTCACTGGGGACCCGACCCTATGTTTATCGATGGTGGTCTTCAAGGCCATCACTCGAGCCTTACGGAGAGAGGGGGAGGGGTACTTGGTGGAGTGCCGTTTAGCAGGGGCAGAGCCGGAGCCGCAGGCAGGGGTTTCCGAGGAGGTGGAGTAGGTGTTGGGACAGTACCAGGAGGTCTTTCAGGACCCACAGGGGCTACCGCCAGAGAGAGGGCACGAGCATGCGATAGTCCTGAGGGATGGCGCTGCACCGGTGAGTGTGCGTCCTTACCGCTACCCCCACGTGCAGAAGGATGAGATTGAGCGGATGGTCGGTGAGATGTTATAGGCGGGGGTGATACAGCCCAGCGTTAGCCCGTTTTCGAGCCCGGTCCTTTTGGTGAAGAAGGACGGGAGTTGGCGCTTCTGTGTAAACTACCGGGCACTGAACAAGGAGACAGTGGCTGACAGGTTTCCTATCCCTGTCATAGACGAGCTGCTAGATGAGCTGCATGGAGCAGTGGTGTTCTCCAAGATTGACCTGAAGGCGGGGTATCACCAGATCCTGATGAGGCCAGAGGATGTGCCGAAGACAGCATTTCGTACCCACGAAGGCCACTATGAGTTTCTCGTCATGCCATTTGGCTTGACGAATGCTCCTTCTACATTCCAGGCGTTGATGAACGAAGTCTTCCGGCCGTTCCTGAGGAGGTTCATACTCGTCTTCTTCGACGACATTCTGGTCTACAGCAGGACTATGGGGGAGCACGTGGGCCATTTGGAGGTGGTGTTCCGAGAGTTACTGAGGCATCAGCTGTATGCCAACCGAAAGAAGTGCAGTTTCGGTCAGAGGCAGATAGAGTACTTGGGACATGTGGTGTCGGCCGCCGGGGTAGCAGCAGACCAGGCGAAGATAGAGGCGATGTTAGACTGGCCGGTACCCACCACTCTGAGGGCACTACGAGGATTTCTCGGGCTGACAGGTTACTACCGGAAATTTGTGAGGGGATACAGCACCATTGCCGGGCCACTGATAGATCAGCTGAAGAAGGATGGGTTCCAGTGGGGAGAGGCAGCGGCCAAGGCCTTTGAGGCCTTGAAGGAGGCGATGACCACAGCACCAGTCTTGGCGTTGCCTGACTTCAGCATCACATTCGTGGTGGAGACTGATGCGTCAGGAGTAGGATATGGGGCGGTCCTTATGCAGCTAGGGAGGCCGATAGCCTACTTCAGCCAGGTGCTTTCAGCTAGAGCACGGCTGAAGTCTGTATACGAGAGGGAGCTGATGGCTATTGTGTTGGCGATCCAGAAGTGACGGCCGTATCTGATGGGCAGGGAGTTCGTGGTCAGGACTGACCAGCGCAGTTTGAGGTATCTATTGGAGCAGAGGTTGGTGACAGAGGAGCACCAGCGCTGGCTATCCAAGCTGGTGGGATACAGATTCGTCATTGAGTACAGGCCGGGATTGGAGAATAAGGCGGCAGACGCCTTATCACGCAGAGAGGAGGGGGTGCACTTGAGAGCACTCTCGTTGCCGGTATGGATAGACAGTGAGCCCATGCTGCAGGAGGCCGAGGCCGATCCGGAGTTGAGACTGATTCGTGAGCAGCTGCAGGGAGGCGTGGAGGCCCCGCAAGGTTACTCACTAGAGGGGTGGAGACTATTATACCAGGGGCGGTTGGTATTGCCGCGGGCGTCCACCTTCATACCCGCATTATTTTAGGAGTTCCACAGTTCGGTGGTTGGGGGACATTCCGGGGTGCAGCAGACGTATATGAGAATGTCCCGGGAGGTTTACTGGCCTGGTATGAGGAGAGCGATAGCACATTTGGTTGCTGCTTATGACGTGTGCCAGCGTCACAAGTACATGGCCATGGCGCCAGCCGGACTTTTGCAGCCCTTAGCACTACCTGAGCGGGTCTGCGAGGAGGTGACGATGGATTTCATAGACGGGCTACCCAGGTCAGAGGGGTACTCCGTGGTTTTTGTTGTGGTGGATAGGTTGAGCAAGTACGCCCATTTCATACCGCTGAAACATCCCTACACGGCTGTTTTAGTGGCTGCAGCCTTCACCAGAGAGGTCATACGGTTACATGGGATCCCAGCCTCCATCGGCACAGACAGAGATCAGGTTTTCCTGAGTGGGTTTTGGCGGGAGATATTTCGTGTCCAGGGTACAGTGCTGCAGAGGAGTACCGCATATCACCCTCAGACCGACGGGCAGACGGAGGTAGTGAACCGCAGCATCGAGACATATCTGCGGTGCTTCGCGTCGGAGACACCACGACAGTGGTATCGGTGGTTAGCCTGGGCGGAGTATTGGTACAATACTTCGTACCACTCAGCAGCAGGTACGACTCCCTTTCGGGTACTATATGGCAGGGACCCACCAGAGGTACTTCGATTTGGGGAGCGACAGACACCGGTCTCCCAGGTAGAGGACTATATGAGGGATCGGGAGAGCATTATGGAGGAGCTGAAGAAGCATTTGTTGCAAGCTTAGCAGGTGATGAAGGCTAGGGCGGATGGGCATCGGCGGGATGTGCACTTCCAGGAGGGTGACATGGTCTATCTGAAGCTGAGGCCTTACAGACAAAGGTCGCTAGCGAGGAGGCGGAACGAGAAGCTATCAGCGAGATTCTATGGACCTTTTGAGATTGCGGCCAAGATTGGCCAGGTGGCTTACAGGCTGAGGTTGCCATCGACTGCGACGATACATCCGGTTTTTCATGTGTCGCAGCTTCGGCGAGCCATGGGGGAGCAGACGGTGTCCTCTACCCTACCGCCTATACTTACTGAGGAGATGGAGGTGATGCTGGAGCCACTGGAGGTCCGAGCTGTTCGTCAGGGGCCGCGCGGACAGAGGGAGGTGCTGATACACTAGGCGGGGCTACCAGACTGTGATGCGACATGTGAGGCATATCGAGTGATCCAGGAGCAGTTTCCCCATTTCCACCTTGAGGACAAGGTGGCTCTTTTAGGGGGGGTATTGATGCGGAGCCTGACCCGCATCCGCACCCAATAGGGGCCGGTGGCTATGATGGTGGGACCCCCCCTCCTTTAGTTACTTACGTGCGCCGTAGGAGGCGCGGTACCACGTAGGAGGGTTAGCCTAGGGGTATTCTAGTCATTCTAGACTAGATTAGTAATTCCCCACTTTTTCTATAAATTAGGGCTAGCCGTCTTTCTTTTATTTTATGCTTATTTTGTGAAGACATTTGTAGGCATCTTTTGTGAGGGATTTAGGCTTTGTTCCGTGCAATCAAAGCTAGGAGAGCGAGTCTCCTCTCGAAAGAGACTCATTATCTATCAAAATATTGTTCTTCACAATCTCAAGTCCACTAAAAATCCTCTTTTTATATTTTTTCTCCTTTAAAAATCTGAAATTTATTGATTCGATCCACCGGATCGTATCAGAATCCATTAACTTTTCCCCCTCAATCTCTTTAGGTTTGAGTCAATGGATAAATGTTTAAGTTAATTTATACTGAATCCAGATCCAAACGCACTAAGAATAGAGTTCTAACTATACAAATAAGAAAATTATGAAACTCTAGATCTATTTATTCTCTTCCCTTTGTTCTTTTTCATTGTCTTCTTCCTTAAGTCTTCTCAAATTAAAATTTCATTCAAGGAAGGGAGAGACAATGTCCCACACTCTTCAAGAATCAAGGGAAGAACAATACTTAAAACTCCAAGCCTTCAAGATAAGTATTTTTATTTTTTGTTCTTTGTTCTTTTTTTTCTATCATACTCTTCCTCTTATCTTGTCTCCTTTTTAATCTTTTTATGTGCCAATAGCCATCGATTCTCTATATGACAGCAACTGCTAGCAGAACCAGCAACCATCTTTTTGTTTCTCTTCTTTCTTCTTTTGTTCTTTTTCTACATCCTCTCCCCTTTTCTGCTCCCCAACTTATTTCTTTATCCTGCTATTGTTGGCCGCGATATCCATGACCTGCAAGACTACCGGCTGTGTTGAAAAAGTCAGCTAGGGTGTCGAGATTCGTAGTTAGATATATGAGGAAAGTTGACTTTACTGATATAGTGAGATTGATTGTATATTATTTAGTTTCTTATATTAGTGGTGTATATATCAGGAAAGTTGACTTTCCTTAAATAGTGGGATTGATGGTATATTATTTAGTTTCCTATTTTTGCTACTCGGGTGTAACTATGTATGTAGACTCATATACACTTGTTGAATCAATTCCTTAAATTTTCTCATTTTGATTTTAATATGGTATCGGAGCCCTAGGCTCTTTTCTGGAAAATTTTTCTGTCCTGTGGCCTTTATTGCCGATTAGCCATTATTTTTCTTGCCTTCATTGCTGGATATCTGTTTTATCTGTCCTAGAGCCCACCCTTTTTTTTCTTGATCGTCCCTTTCACTTGTCCAAATCATGTCTAACCTCACCGATTCTGTTGTCATTGGAGAGACTACACCGCATAATTCTGGGGGAGACTTGCAAACCGAACAGTAAGGCCTCAACCAATCTGAACTGGAACAACTAAGAGTCTCTTAGGTACCCTTGAGAGACCACAAGATAATTGTTCTCTGGCACATTTAGGTAATATCTTCATTACTCTCAGATTACCTGCTTCAGGTTAGTACTTCGTGCTTGGGTAATTCTTGGGTTATTGATTCAGGAGCAAGCGACCACATGACTAACTCATCAAAAAAATTTACCAGTTATCAGCCATGTCCTAGCAATACCGATGGCTCATTAGCCATTATAGCCAGGATTGGGGATATACAAATTGGCTCATATCTTACCCTCAGAATTACCCTTTATGTTCATAAACTCTCTACTAATTTTATCTTTATACAGAAACTTACTCATGATTTGGGTTGTATTGTTACATTTTATCATTCTCATTTAGTTTTCAGGACAAGTCTTTGGGGATGATGATTGGCTGTGCTAAGGAGCGGAATGGATTGTACTACCGTGAGACATCTAGTTAGCCAGATCATATCACTCTCTAACTTAAGGTATCTCTCATGTCCGACTGCCACCTAGCCAATAAAAGGAGGTCATGCTGCGTCATTGTCAACTCGATCACCCATCATTTCATAACCTTCAACTTGTTTTTCCTTTCCCGTTTAGAGGGTTATAAGTAAAAGGTTTTACATTATGATGTGTGTGAGTTTGCTAAACATAAGCGTGTATCATCCCTAATTAATAGTAAAGGATGTCTTTTTCTGTTCCAAATCATCCACAGTGATATTTGGGGTCCTTCAAATGTTCCTAATATTTCAGGGGCTCGATGATTTGTGACCTCTATTGATGATTGCACTTGGGTCACTTGGTTGTTTCTACTAAAATATAAGTCTGACATTCGCCTTGTTCTTCCCAATTTTCATAACATGATATACAATCAATTCGGAATAAAAATCAAAAGGTTTAGGTTTGACAATGCTAAAGATTACTTCAACCAAACATTAACCCATTTTTTCAAAAGGAAAGGATTGTCCATGAGTCTTCTTGTGTCCAGACACCACAACAAAAGGTGTAGCCAAAAGGAACAATGGCTATCTTCTATATATTAACCGTGCACTCATATTTCAAAACAATGTCCCTAATTTTATTGGGAGGAAGCTGTATTGACATTAACTCATCTCATAAATAGGTTACCCTGTCGTGTTCTAGGATATAAGAGCCCCATAGATATTTTATTATGTTTCTTTCCAACCCTTCATACCACAAATCACTTGAGTCCAAAGATATTTAGTTGTGTTGCGTTTGTCCATGTTCATAACTCCGATCGTGGCAAATTAGATCCCCGTGCATTAAAATGCACATTTATCGGTTATTCATCAACTCAAAAAGGTTACAAGTGCTACCATCCTCAATCTAAAAAGACTTTTGTTTGCATGAAGCCGCACCCGTATACACTACTCTTTATCTTCAAGGGAGCACTCCTATGGAAGATAATGACAGAGACTCTTTCTTGCTCGTGTAGTTGCCAATACGATCTGTTGTGTCTAACCCGGTACCACCACCTTTCCAAGCAATGAATCTGAACCCTTACATCATGTCTCGGCCGTTCATCCTGAACCAGCAAAAATGGCTTCAGAACCTACCAACCTGTCCACAAACAGTGCATATACACATACCATTACAGATAAGTTGATTGGCCAGGTGTCCTCAAGGAAGAAGACATTAATCACTGACCAGCAACACGCTCAATTATTTGATACGACCATTAGTCACGAGGTAACACGTTCTGATCCTTTAATGCAAACTGACCAGAGTCATGATCTTCCTATAGCCATTCAAAAAGGAACTAGAGAGTGTACCAAGCACCTATTGTATCTTATTTCTAATGTTGTGTCTTTTGACAAATTCTCATTGTTTCATCAAAACTTTCTAGTAAACCTAAACAATATTTTGTTATACCATTCACTCTATCTAAGGCATTATCTAATGATGATTGAAGACAAGATATGAATGCAGAGATGATAGCCCTGGAGAAGAATAAAATTTGGGAGATTGTCAGCTTGTCGGATAGAAAGAAACCGACAGATGCAGGTGGTTTGTATACAGTGAAGTTTAATGCCGATGGATCATTAGAGAGTATGAGGCGAGATTGGTTGCTAAGAGATACACTCAAATATATGGAGTGGATTATCAAGAACCATTTGCACCATTTGCAAAGATGAACAGGTGTAGATACTTCCATTGTTAGCTGCCAACTATGATTGGGATCTACAACAAAATGGCGTGAAGAATGCCTTTCTACATGGTGACATAAATCTGGAGATTTATATAAAATTTATCCATGCTATAGTCACAGAGTAACAATCAGGTGTGCCAATTGAAGAAGGATTTGTACGGCCTTAAATAGTCACCAAGAGCGTGGTTCAGACGGTTTACAAAGGTGATGGTTGATATGGGATACACACAAAGTCAAAGGGATCCTACACTATTCATCCGGCACATAAAAACAAGAGGAGTTACAGCTCTTCTAGTGTATATGGATGACATTATAGTAACTAAAAATGGCCCTAAGAACAAAACCAACTGAGAAAGATACTAATACAAGAATTTGAGATTACGGGGTAGGGCCGACTGAAGTAGTTCCTTGGTATAGAAGTTTCTCACAGTAAGCATATAATCTTTATCTCTCAAGTCTCGACAGAAGTATGTGATGTATCTACTTGAAGAAACCGGCCATTTAGCAATAAAATAGACGAAGTTGAAGAAGGGGCTGAAGTAGATAAAGGAATGTATCAACGATTGGTTTAAAGACTCATCCACCTCTCTCATACTCGGCCAGATATCGCCTATGCTCTCAGTGTCATTAGTCAATTTATGCACACACCAGAAGTTCACATATAGGCGGCATTCCGTGTGTTGTAATACCTGAAAGGCAATCCAGTCAAAGAGATAATGTTCTTAAGGAATTTAGGACTATCCTTGAAAGGTTACAAGTATACAAACTATGCATGTTCGATTGTGGTTAGAAGATCCACGTCAGGACATTGTACTTTTATTGGATGAAATTTAGTGACATGGAGGAGCAAGAAGCAGAATGTGGTTGCAAGATCTAGTGCGGAAGTAGAATTTCGAGCTATGGCATAAGACATATATGAGTTATTATAGATTAAGACCATCTTAAAAGATTTATAGATTCATTGGAAAGTGTTAGATTTGGCCCCCTTGGGCCTATTTTATTATGTTTTGTGTTACTTTATTATTGTAAGGGTATTGTGGTACTTAGACTTTTAATTAGGATTATTATACATAAGAGGGGAGACTAGCCGGCCATAGGGAGGGAAATTTATGAGTGATTTGATTATTTGAGAGGAGAAGGTTTCTCGTTCTAGGGAGGGTGCGGACGTCCCCAATCAATCGGCGTCTTGAGAGGGCGATTACCCCCTTTAAGTGTAATCAATCTATCTTTATTTTCAGTTTATAATAATAAATTTCAGATTTGCTTTTGGGTTCCTATCATTTTGGTATCAAAGCCCCTCCTGGGGCCTCCAGGGGGCTGCCGCCCCTCTGGAAGGGACGCTAGCCCCTCCTAGGCCCCCTAGAGGATGGCCGGCCCTTCAACAGCGACGATGGGCTCTCCAAGGCGTCAGACAGCGAGGATTTGGCTTTTTGGGCCCAAAACAGCGAGCGACAGAGCCCTTCAAGCAGCGCGACGACAACGACGACCCTCCAGCTTATTTGTGGGAGCCCGACGACACCTTTTAAGCCCCGCCTTGGCCTGACGATATTTTTCAGGACACCGTTAAAAATGGTGGAAACCAATCTCATCCTTTTGACCCAGGAGAAGACTTGCAATCTACTTGGAATGGAAGGCCCACATACTTCATGCACCATCTTGAGGACAATGTGAATTTTTGGGGGAGGAGTAATGTTAGATCCGGCCCCATTGGGACCTATTTTATCATGTTTTGTGTTATTTTATTATTGTAGAGGTATTCTGTTACTTATACTTTTAGTTAGGATTATTATAAATGAGAGGGGAGGCTAGCCGGCCCTAGGAATGGAGATTTGTGAGTGATTTAATTATTTGAGAGGAGAAGGTTCTTGGTTCTAGGAAGGGTGCGGACGTCCCTTATCAATCGATGTCGTGGGATGGTGATTACCCGCTTTAAGTGTACTCAATCTATCTTTATTTTCAGTTTATATTAATAAATTTCAGATTTTCTTTTGGGTTCCTATCAGAAAGACTTAATGAAATTGTACTGTGTCTGTGACAATAAATTAGCAATCAGTATTGCCCACAATCCCATCTAGCACGGCCATACAAAACATATCGAGATTGACAGACACTTCATCAAAGAAAAATTAAAAAGCAGACTGATTTGTACTCCTTCTGTGTCTACGGATAGTCAAGTTACCGACATATTTAAAAATTGTATGAATGAGACAGTATTTAAGAGATTTGTGTCCAAACTAGGAGTGGAGAATCTCTATTCACCAGCTTGAGGGGGAGTGTTGAAAAAAAGTCAGCTAAGGTGTCCAGATTCGCAGTTAGATATATTAAGAAAGTTGACTTTCCTAATATAGTGGGATTGATTGTATATTATTTAGTTTCATATATTAGGGGTGT
Organism: Scilla litardierei; assembly: GCA_030789695.1. Taxonomy (NCBI): domain Eukaryota; kingdom Viridiplantae; phylum Streptophyta; class Magnoliopsida; order Asparagales; family Asparagaceae; genus Scilla; species Scilla litardierei. The sequence continues at coordinate 53,138,034 of CM061131.1, read as the reverse complement.
CCAGATTCGTAGTTAGATATATCAGGAAAGTTGACTCTCCTGATATAGTGGGATTGTATATTATTTAGTTTTCCATTTTTGTTACTCGATTGTAACTATATATGTAGCCTTATGTACACTTGTTAAAATAGAACAATAATAATCAATTCCTTAATTCATCTCTTTTTTGATTTTATCAGGCTGCACGAGGAAACATGGGTTTCGGGAGGGGATACTAGGAAAGAGCAATTAGAAGAGTGGGTTATTTTAGGATGTGATTCACATCTAATTTAAATCCCAAATGAGTTGAGTTTCTTTTTCTATTTTTGGTAAGAGTTTATATTATATAAGAGAACTAGATCTCTATTGATTTCGATTTCCATTCCAGAGTTCCAATGTGAATATATGACATTTTTTGGAGGTCCCAAAAAATCTGGTTTGGAGTTTGGACTACAATTATACATAGTAGTTTAATTTAGTTTTGAACCATGTATAAATAAGTGATCTTGGATTCAATTGAGTTAGTATGTTTTTGAGAATTTGTAATGATTTTTTGGATATTTTTAGATGTGTTTGAGAGTTATATATATTTTGGTTTGATAGATGGTGAATAAAATTAAAGAAATTCATCTCCCAAATTTTATGATTTGTTTTGCTACTTTTATCATAACAAACTCGTATAAGAGGAGATATGATCAATCTTCCTACTTTTGTAATGGAGACTAGATGTTGTGTAACGACCTAGTTTCCGGAGGTCATATCTAATTACAAGATTATGTAGGTCCTGTTGTTTACCAGTGAAATCAATGTAGGCGAAATAGAACCGTAAAGACATACCTGAATGAGTAGACTTAAAACCCCGAGCACGACTCAAGAACTCTGAAACCTCTTATTGTACCTGAAAATGTTCCACAGAATTAGAAAGTAGACTATATTCCGTTCCAAGTAAACGGTTTATATACAAACAAAAGGTTGGAAATGAAAGTACGAACGTGTAACAGACTAACACATTAAGCAGCTAAGGTACATGCAAAGAAAATATTGAACATGTTATGGTTGATCAAAAGACGAATACAGGAGTTATTGAACCAGAATGTAACAGGCTAAGAATGTAACACTACACAAGATATATCAGGCATATGAGTTGCATCTTTTTAATATAATGTAAATGTTCAATGTCAAATAGATGTAGGGTCATACCAGTTCTATGCCGTGACGCATACTGGAGAGCATGATATGCAATTCGAAGACCACCTTGGACCACGTGGAGCTACCCCGGGCCGACTCCAAAACTGAAGTAAAAAGGGTCTCGGATCCCTTCAATGGTCCATACATATATATGAAAGGGAACTTGTCGGATAAACATATATTTCATAGGATCCCCCAGATACGGGTCGAAAGCATGGCTCCAATTGCTCCAGTACTCTCTTTAATATGAGTTACCCTAAACCACGTGAGTCAAGTGAAAGGTTGTTTAATTATTTTGTATGGGTGTCGTGTGCAATGTTGAAGTAGAGTAATATTTAGTTTCTGATTGTCTAGTTGTTTTCCAGATTGCATGTTCAAAAATGTCAATGTCAAGTAATGTCATGGTTATCAGATTATCTCTGCTACGCACTAGCTTAAAATCACACATTCTAGGTGTCTTCTGATAGCAATTCAAGTTCTAGTCCATGGTTCAATAGAGATGCTTGTATCGGTGTCAACTGTAGAATCAAGCAACACGTCACTTTATTCATGCATAACCCATAAACTACACAACTTTAAGATACAAGTAACAATTCTAAAGTATTACTGGCATGATAAGAAATTCCATGATTTCAATGAGAATGGTGACAACATATCTTGATCACATGTTAACTTTCTAAAGTTTTCTGACAACCAAAAGCTGATTGAAATAATTTACTACACAAGAATTTATCACATAAGACAACACTGAAAATCATTGACTACAAAAAGTATTTTTCTTTTAAAAGAAAAAGAAGAGAAGGTGACGAAATTGGGATCAGATTTGGGTATTTCTCCATATGGCGGCTACAATAATAACTCCGAAAGTCTGCAAAGGAGCGGGGATGAGCCAAAAGATACTCTAGGGTTAATGGGATAAAACCGAGTCTTTACAGGATCATGGGTTAACCCAAACCCACTACAGGGGAAGACAAAAGGGTTCTAAGTCCAAACGACATGAAACAAGGAGTCAAAGCATTCACAAACACCCACATATGAACCAAACAGTCCTCAACAAGCAGAACAGAAGACTGAAGCCCAAACAACAGTGAAACCATGAACCGAAACTTTAACCGCAAGAAGCCAGAGAGAAAAGAACAGTAACAGAACAGGGAGCCATCCATGAACAGAGAAAAAAATAATCCCCAAACCCAACCGAGCATGGAATTTGAGAGCCTTAGCCTACAAACCCCATGGGCAACAAAAACTGATAGTCTACATGGCCTTGCAGTCGACAATCAGAGGGGAAAACAACTCCCCACGCCGAAATCATCCCTCTCCAAGACTCCCCAAAATCCTACAAGCGTCTATGCAACAAATTTCCAGATTTTCAACCTTTGATAACTTTCAGAAAATCAAATCAAAACTGAAAATATATACTGAAATACTTGAAGTTAGAATAATCTATCGAAAACCGAAAGGAAAGCCAAAAGCCCACAAAACTCCACCCGAGCCTTGCCGCCTTGCCAAATCGGTGGCTGCAGCTTGCTTGATCAGGAGAAATGTGATGGCTTTGAAGAGATCCGAGCTCCAAAACTCAATCGAAAACACCCCAAAATCAACAAGCTGAAAACAAAAATTTAAGAGAGAAGAAAACAATTTTTGGGTGAACCCATGAGAAGAAACAAGTAGAAATAGAGGAAACGAGAAAGACGCACGCGCTCGTTATGCGAGAGAGGGAAGAACTGCATCGGATCGTGGCGGAAACCACGCGCGTGATGGGGCAGAGTCGAATCGGTTTCACGCGAGGGAGGCGACGGTTTCGCCTCGTTCGCTGGGGAAGAGAGAGAGAGATGCGGCTAAGGTTTTTGAAATCGACAAGGGGCGACGGCGTCATCCCGTAAGGATCACGCGTAAGGTAACAGATAATGTTGATAATGTTACTATTGGTTGGTGATGTAAGAAGATGTAGTTACTATTGGTTGGTGATTTGATAATGTTGGGTTTCTAATTGATGCCATCATACTATACATGCAGTGGATTTTATCAAATTAATGGGCCATGAAGTAAGGACATTCCCTTCTTAGATGCTAGTTAACTACTAAGAAAGATGGATGGTGATGTCTTTCAAGGTGATGATAACCACAATGCAAGGTGAGTTAGTGTGATGAATTCTAAGGTGTTGGTGAAGACTCGAGTTAAGTCGGATTACGGATTATGACAAAATTTTGCTTTAAGATTCAATAAATTTCTATTCAAGGTGGAGTTCCTTGTGGGTTTTAAAGTTCTGGCATGGATTTTAAGTTAGACACATTTGTAGTCTATGAATATAGGTAATTAATTTTAAGTCAAGGCCAAGATTGTTAAAATTTGACTTAGAATATAATTTGAGTCCTGTGTGAGTTGGGCTTTTTTTACATTTTGTGTGACTTCTATGTTATTTAGGAGCCTAATTTAGATTACAATTATATATATTGTTTCAATTTGATTTATGCACCTTTGAATTAGTATAAATAAGCGATATTGGATTCAATTGAGTCAATAAGTTTTTGAAGAAAATGAAAGAGTATATATATATATATGTCTATTATACAAATAAGAATTTTTTTGAATCTTTGTATTACGTGTCAGTTTTGTCCCAGTTATATTTTGGGTTGTTGACTGGGACGCTGACTAGGATAATGGAAACATCAATTTCCCAAAAAGGAGAAAGTTAACAAATTAAAAGCAGAAAAATTAATAGAAATACGATAAAACGTGGATTCGATAATTAAGCCATATAAATAATTTTCATGCATATGCATTCCTACCTTACTTTTATTTCACATAAATGATTGGAAAAGAGTAGAATAAATGCAAGCAACTCTAACCTTGGTTGGCAACAAAAAATTAATGCATTTCTTAATGAAAGAAGCCCAAATTAAATTCGCAAAGAAGCTGAAATATTTGAGATATCCTTTGCTTTTTCTGTCCCATACTTCGAGGGTTTGGAGATTTGATTGTATTTAATTTTTTAAGATTGATTGTATGTAGCTTTATCCATGTCCTCAACCACCCATGATAACTATATATTTTTGTTGCCGAGGGTGGACGAACCGAAGGGGGTGGGTGTGGGGCCCACTAACGGACTGGGGTTTTCGGGTCGGTCGTGAATCAAAGTATGGCCCTTTATGAATTCAAACCCGTTAATCACACAAGGAAGACTCAGATTATAAAATCTACGGGGACATAAATGATTTTGGATTATACAAAAAAGATTTGTACCCGATATAAAATGGATGTAGATTCAGATCATAAAATTTGATATTTGTTGAATATGGATTCTACTGTTGACATTTGATAGCACTACGCTCAGTTATATATTACCATACCGACACACACACCACACTTCTCACTCCATTTCGGTTGTGCACGTTCACCGCATCATGTTCATGTGGATTTTTTCTGCACCGTGCACTATGTGCACGGGTTATGACTAGTGTGTGTATATATATATATGAAAGGAAGAGTTGCAAATTTTTGGTAGGTAATGATTACAATTGAAAAGATTTCTCTATCAAATCTTATGCTTTGTTTTCTTATTTGAATGTTGCTTTTGTTGTAATTGTTTAAAAGTATGCGCTATCACCTATTTCATTTATTTAAATTGTTTATATTTCGTGTAAAAAAACTATTAAATGATATTTTAAAATAAAAAAACATAGCCGCATTGTGTCATTGCCGTGGCACTATGGTATGTGACAACACTTCGCCACCATGCTAGTGCCACCATATGTAACATTTGATATACCAACTATTGGTAGAATACACATGGCTTGATAATACATGGGTCACACTTTTGTTGAACTATGTGACGATCTTTCTTAATATGCCTTGTTAGCTTATGAAACACAAGATTCTATGCGATATAAATATTAAATTAATTATCACATTTAGTCTTATTGGAGGTGCCCACAAAAACCTAGCTCGACTAAACTATCTTATATCTGCATGCTTATATGTGGTATAAACCATAGCTTGTTATTCTGATTGTACACTTGATCTAGACATCACAGTTTTTCTTTTTACTTTTTCAGGACACAAGATTTTTATCTGACAAACATAATAGCTTGTGGTTAATCTCCAATCAACCGAATGCTGCCCAGTTTCGTCGTAGAACTTGATTATCCGATTCCATAAGACAATCCTTTGCCTGGAGCACTATTCAAATATCATAAATATGCGAAGCACAATATCCCAATGACTCGTTCACGGAACATGCATAAACTCACTCTCTACACTTACTAGGTTAATTGATTGTAAGGTAATTTAGTTTCCTAACAAGTCTCCTTTACATTTGTGGATCTTTTAAAGGATTTCTCTGATCATGTAGTAACTTGAAATTCAGATCCATCTATATATCTGCAACTTGATACCCAAGCATACATACGTCTAAAACATACCTAACATATGCTTCTTCTAAGTAAGACACATTTTCTTTTTAGATCTCGCCAGCTCAATACTGAACAATGAACAATTAATGTAGCTACTTTACATCCTTTGTCTGAAATTTCTACTATAAATACACAATCAATTCACTTGTTCCTTGAGCATCATCATCTGTAATCTCAATAACATTCAAATAAACACCTAAGAAGTTCTCTCTTGATGCAAACAAAAACAATACTTCTTTTCTGAATGGTAAAGCCCAAACTTCTAAATCAATCAGTGAAATTTGCCAAACCACAAGCTTTAGGAGATTTTTTAAAAACTATGACTTTCTAAGCTGACAAACCTTTCCTGACTTTTTATGAACAGTAAATCCTGATGGTTGCTTTATATAAACCTTTTTATCAAGAACTCCATGAAGGAACACGTGTTTGATGTTTAGATGATGTAAAAGCTAATGATTTGTTGCGAAGGGTAGGATAAGAGAACAAACAAATGTTATTTTTGATATCAAAGAAAATGTATCATGATAGTTTGTACTATATGCCTGAGCATATCCCTTTGCCATCAAATCTATCTTACATTTGGGGGAGTTTCCCCATGGGTTTGTCCTATGTGGTAATTTCCCATCACCCGTGGGGAAAGCTCCCCCACTAACTAAAAAAAGCCCCCTCCCACCGGTATCCCCCACTCACAGAAAAAGACAAAAAAAACTCCAAGCCAACGTGGGGATCCCTACTCTTTAAAAATAAGTTTTGCCCTTGCCCCCCCAACATCTCCGTTGTTTGCACTTTTTTCCATGGATTTTTACACTTCGGTCCTTTTGGCCCTGAATTGCAAAAAAATTAACCACCCACATTTCCACTTAATTGCATTTTTTACATTTGGTACCCCCTTTACTTTCCATTAAATTGCACAAAAAACCCCTTATTCCCCTTTTGTATTTTGGTCCTTTTTGCATGCGAATTTACGTGTTTGGTCCCTTTTTACCCCTCAACGCTGCCGACACGCACATCCACACTTTCCGCTCCTTCCCGGTTTCGCGCGTGCACCGCTGCCGTGTTCGTGGGAGGATTATTTTTTCTCCGTGCACCAAGTGCACGAGTAATTTCTAGTTAGTTTACATGCATGCTAAAGTCCCTTCATGGTTCAATTTGACAGTATATATTTGTTGACACCTACCTGTTTTCTTTCGCTCAAAAGGAAACTGGTTCCAATGTCTCATTTTGCTTCAAATATTTCGTCTTATCCTTCTTTGCTTTCTATTAACAATGAGTCTGATGTAGACTTGGGAACATGGTGAGAATCAATGGAGAATATAAAAAACATGATGTGAATAAGATGACATATTAGTCGATGGATGTAAAGTGTAACTTCTGTCTTTATGACGATCAATGGCAATAGCAAGATTTGATTGTGAATCAACTGTAACTAGAGGACTATTTTGAACAACAATGGTAGTATTATCACTAAACGAGTATCAAAGACTGGGTTTGTATGGCCGTTCGATACAATTTTCCTGGATTTGGTATGCCTTATTTACACTTTCATGCTCTTCCATGTTCTGAGGGCAACATGATGGTGAGTTGACTTGAATATAGAACAGGATGGTGAGTTGACTTGAATATACATGAAGTTGTCTTTCAACTCAAAAGATGAAGAATCTTTTATACAGATGTGGGTGTTTCCCCATTGGCCATTCTACCTAGGACAAAAGGGTTGCTAGAGATGTGGCCATGGTTTGGCCACATCATCATGGTGGGACCCATTTTGGGTTGGGTGGGGGCTTGGGTGTACTCTTGGATTTTTTTGGCACACCCCATGAAAAGCCCCCTTCAATTATTTGCATGCTTGCAATTCCTTTTTCATAACACCCAAAAAACCCCGCCCTCTTTCTCCTATTTACAGACTTGCCATCGGACTTATTTCCACTTTGGCCCCCTCGTTTTTGCACTTACGTCCATACTTTTCTTCCTTTTATCTCCAGATGCTACCCACCACACCCACACTTCACTCTCATTTTCGTCTGTGCGCCTCAGGTGTGTGGGTTTTTTCTTGCATCCCCGTGCATCATGTGCACTTGTAATTTCTTTTTCCCCCAAAATATGGCATAAGACTCAAAGAATGTAACAACTGTTGAAATTAAGAATTGGAAGTGCGACAATAACAGTCATATTCTTCTGACTCATAGAATATCCTAAAAGCACAAAGTTAGAAACTTTAAGATTCAATTTATTTTATTAGTACTACGATCATGAACAAAACAAAGACGACCAATGATCCTAGGCTGTAAGGGAAAATATCACTTTTAAGATAACATAAGGAAAATAAAATTTTTTACCGTCTAGAACATTGGAGGCACTGCATTAATAAGGTAGCATGTGAGCACTGCGTTCTCTTAGAAATGTCAAACATTCTTGTGAATTAACAAAGTTTGTGCAAACCTCAAATAAGTGTCGGGGCTTATGTTCATCTACACGAATGACAACCAATGATCTTAGGTAGTAAGGGAAAATACCACATTTAAAATAACATAATGAAAATAAAAATTTTAACCATCCAGAACAATGGAGGCAGCATTGATAAGGTAACATGTTGTGAGCACTGCATCCTCTTGGAAATATCTTGGAACATTATTGGGAATTAACAAAGTTTGTGCAAGCCTCCTCACACTGTCTATTCTTATGTTCATCACCATTTTGTTGTGAGTGTACGAACAAGAAGTTTGATGAATTATTCTAATAGTGAGAAAGAAATTCATAGAAGAGGAACTAATTTTTTTTCATTCTCAATTCTCAAATGGAAACATAAAATCAATTCTTTATTAGAACATAAACATTTTAAAAAAAGAAAGAACCTCTGTTCGGATTTTTCCATAAGAAATAACCAAGTTATACGAGAAAAATTATCCAAAAAATAATAAAATACTAAAAACATATTAATTAGTTATTAGACATGAACCCCTAACATCTACATAAACTAATTTAAAACAACTATTGACTCTTTTATTGCCCCATAATGTATATGACACCCGAGATGCTTGCTCAGTTGGTATGATTCCTAATTGAACCTAGACACTTGATTTTATTTGTGAACTAATATCTGTAAACTTTGCAAGGGGATATGACTATACCAACAATAAATAACAAATAAAGTGGAACTAGTATAATCAACAAGATTATCTACAATTCCCAAATGATACATGCATCTATGTTCATGCCATGTGCCAATTTCCCTGTGCCTTCCAGTCTCCTGAAATACATAATAGTCAAGAAAGAATGCCACCAAACAATTCAATGGATGTGTGAGTTTACTAATGGATAACAAATCAAAATAGAAATTGGGATGTAGTTTACAAATGATAAAGATTGACTAACAGTTTAATGCCTACACCCTACACATGAAATATCGATATGCTGAATTTAGTGGTGGAAGTGATGAAGAAGAATTCAAGTTGAGTAAACTTATTTGTTCTAGTCATGTGATCAGATGCACATGAGTTAATAACCCAAGTAAGAGGAGCTCTGAAAGCATGACATTGTGGAATTGTTTGTATAAGCTGAAGTGGTAGCGGATAAGGATGGTGTACTGTGAGTTGCCTGAAACTCTAGAAATTATCGGAATTGCTTGTACATTCGGTATCTCTTGAACACATTACCTAATAGGCATGCTCATGTATTCTGATAAAGCATGCTCCTTAAAAGTGCAAGACTTACATGCAGATTGATCAGGTTTCGTCTCACTTATAAGAACAACCAAATACCGTCAAATCTTCCGCAAACAATTAAAAACATAGAAATCAAGATCATCTCAAAAAATAAAGCAACCTTAAAAAGTCACACCAAACTCGTTTTCCCAATCAAACCAAAATCGCACTCTAAAATTACAAAATAAAAAAGTAAACGAAACTTGCCTTCTAAATCACAAAAGTTAAACCAAATTGCTAAACATAACCACTAACCAAATTCTCAAAATCAAATTCAAAAAAGACCCACAACATTTATACCACCAAAACAAGTTTGCCTTTTACTTTCTTTTTTGTTTTTTGGTGTTATTCTAGCATGGTACCGTATCATGATGCTGTAATGATGCAGAAATTTTTTAGAAAAAGGAGATATCAAAAGAAAAGGGTTAAGGTTTGCTTTACAAGAATACATTTCTTTTACTTTTTTAGGACAGAGAGAACTTAAAAGTTAGGAGTATGGTTTGCTGTGATCTCATGTTAAAATAGAAAATAGCCACATCTTAAAATTATGGTATTGGTGTTGTTTATAAAGCTAAAGAACAACACAATTACAATTATTATTCCGATTCCTACTTCTATTCAAACTCTAGTTACATATCAATCTAATTATAAAATATTACCCGCTTTACACAAATGTCCTACTCTATATATTGCTCAACAACTAGAAACCTAGAGGAAAAATTAAGGTTATCATTAAGTCAATGGGGGTTTCTTAAAAATTACTTGATGTAGCCATAGTTTTGCTCCCGAGATAAATATTTCCAATTTTTACTGATGTTTTCTAGTCTAAATGTTTTATCTCATCTACATGGAGAATTTTCTTATGCTTCAGAGAATGATTTGCATGAGTTGGAGACCATTCTATATTAGACTCTTTATGTTTGCACATTGACTTATATCTCTGTGTTACAATAAGAGAAGTAACATGTGCCCACATTTATTTTATATTGGTGAAGCCACAAACCGTTAGTTGAAACCATGTATAACCCAAAAGTTTAAGCTAATGGGTAGAAGCCCAACTATAAAGTTACATATATCGTCAATTTTTTAATTTTTTAATGTGGGACTATTAACTTTACACCCCCTTAAACTCAAGGCACAATTCGCATTTGGGTTTGGAAGGCATACTAGAATTAGAAAGAATAATTGAGACACCACAATTATTTTATATTGGTGAATCCGCGAACCGTTGGTTGAAACCATATCATATCTAAAGGCTTAAGCCTATGGATAGAGGCCTAACTACTAATTTATATACATCATCATTTTTTATTCTTTCAATTGTGGGGCTATTATTATTAACAATCTTGGTTAAGTGACCCCAAAAATGAAAGAAGCTTTGTTACACTACGGTATTTGACAACTACTAGTTGAGGATCTGCCTAAATTCCATCTCAATTAAACTTAAACTTATGCAGAGTCTCAAAAGTAAAAATTTAGGAGGATGTGTGAGAATGAAAGCGTTTAGATTGCTAAGTTCGGCGACATCACTCAATTGTGATTTTTGAGGGTAATCCAGAGTCATGGAGACGGATGGAGAAAGTTGCCTTTTAATTCAGCTTAAACAGTGATGAATAGATATTAAGGTTCAAGACCAACATTTGAATGATAAATGGAGCAGCCATAAATAATGAATGAACAATGCTTTTTCGCATAAGTTACAATATGCCTGTGTGAAATTTTTAAGAAAGGTATATAATCTTTCCTATGCTACCCTATCTATCTCCAAGGCATTTGTCATTGTACTCGCTAGATTGGTTGTTATTTTATTTGCATTTACCTTTTAGAAGGTCTGCATATATCTGTCTGATTGATTCTAATAAAGTTATAACCCTAGCATCGGATATTAAAGCATATTAACTCCAGATGCAGAAGTGCTAATTATAATGGTCGCGAGTGAAGTTCAAGTGCAAAGTGTTCTGTATGGAGATGCTGGCTCGGTATCAGGTGATATAAATCTTTCCGCATCTTGTGAATGATATTTTACCACAATCCATAAATCATTTTTATTGTGCGTCAACTTCTTAGCCTTATTGACATTTATTTTATCTTTCATTTATGCATTTTAGGCCTTCCATCTGGAGCAACGATTATTCTTTCCTCAACTGTCTCTCCTAGGTTTATTTCTTGTCTTGAGAAGAAGTTAAAAGGTCGGCCACCTACTGATTCTGGCTTCATTAGTTTTACTTGATTAGATAATATAAACATGTTCTCCAGCTTTTTTTATTATATTTACTTTGATATTTAAAAGAATTCTGGTTACATATGCAAGTCATTGGATTCATTCATGATATTCTGCTCATTATAGGTATAATACATATGATTTTTGATGAGTTTTTGCTAAATTGATTGTGAACACAGCTGATGCTATTGTGATTAGTTCACACTTCAATTGGCTGTTAGCTTATTCTAACATAACCACAATTTTGGATCAAGGGTGTTGAGATGCCGTCGGCAATGGTCTGTTCTGATAGGCTGATTGGTCATGCAGATATACAATACCTCACCATCCTGGCCATGTAATTGATTTTATATGAGGACAAAAATTCTGACCCTACCCCTCTGATCTGACCCAAGTTGTTCATAAGCTATAATCAGTTACAACCATAAACAGATTGTCAGTTTAATAGATAGTTCATGTTTAGGCCTGAATATATGACAAGTGCAGTCATATTCGATACACGTGCATTCTAAAAGCGCAAGGGAGCAGGCAATATGGTGCTTAGTTCCCATGTATGCTTTGTTTCAAGAGGTCAACTCTATCCAACTTCATTTGCATTTGTTGAGAATAATAGTCCCATATCGGAAGAATCAAAAGAAATTGATGTCCATAAATTGGGACTGAGCCTCTACCCATAAGCTTAAGCTTTTGAGTTGTATATAGTTTCAGTCACTAATCATGGCTTCAATGATATCAATAACAGTGGACACCCTCTCCGTTTTGTTTCACGCTCCAATATGGTATCAGAGCGGCTTGAAATAAAACTCTAACCCTAGCCATAGTTTAATTTTTCAAAAATATTACTGGTCATAACTGTGCCGTGCCACTGAACGCCGTCTCCACCGAAGTCATATTATCATCTAATCCAATTCTTCCTCATCACCATACCTTACCTTTTCCATATCCAGTAGATCTAGATCTCAATATATCTAGATCCCTATATATCTGGTTTGATTCAGATATGACCCTTCTTCAAAAAATAAAATATTACTGTAGAGATCTGAATCAGTTTTATATCTTAAAGAACACCTCTATCCAGGTACCATGATTGATGCTATTGATCCCACTACATACTATTGCCTACTATTGCTGGTTACTGCTTCATGACTACTAGCAATTCATCCTTTCTTCATTGACACGGTTACTCCACCACCACCTTTGTTATCTGATACAAAGATCATCTTTTTGAAAGCCTTGTCTGTTACCATTATGAATCTTGATGGCTACATCTATCTTATTTGGGCTCATTCGCTTTGTGTCTCCATTCGTATCCATAAAAAGATGAAGTATCTGACATATGGTGCATCAGACTCCAAATTCAAGAAATACGAAGAATGGTGTGTAACGACTAGTGCATCCTTGGCTATTGAATTGTATGGAGCCAATCATCAATGCAAATGGGATCCTTCTTTAGACTACCAAAGTGGTATGATATATGTTCCATGAGATTTATTCCAACAAAATAAATTTTTTCAATGTGATCGAGCTTTACAACTGTCTTCTCCTGGCAAAAGGAAGACAAAACTCTCGACCCATTATTCGGAGTTGAGAGGAACTTTTGATGAGTTACAATTCTATCAACCACTGGTCCTCGATGTAAAGACACTGCAACGTTTTCAAAACAAATTTGCTGCAATCAAGTTCTTGGCTGGACGGAATCGATCTCTTGAGAGTCAGGCATGATGACATATACTTGATAGAGATCTAGTTCCATTACTCTTAAATGCACTTGTTAGATTCATGCTATGTAACAAACCTTTTTTCGGGGGTCATCACAAATTACAAGAATATGCAAGTCCTACTGGTTACCCGTGAAAACAGTATAGATGAAATATAAATATACCGTAAAATCAGACCTGAATGAGTAGTCTCAGAAATTCTAAACACATCTTAAAGGAAGGGAAGCTAATCCTAGAATTCTGAATCTTCCCAGAAGACATGTTTAATACCTAAGGGATGTAATATTGAATTAGAATAGATTATATCTAACCGAAGTAATCAATTTTTTGTACAAAACAAAATAGCAATAATAATGCTAGGCAGAAAAAGTATCTACTAAAATAGAGCAATAGTTATGATCAAGTATATGCAGGTAAAGTAAACTATTGAACAAGTCCAATATGATATGAACAATTAACAGACAATTAACAGTATGACAATACTAAATGACAAGCATGCAAGACAATTTTACTATTATTAAGCAGTAGTGCAACATTGATAATTTGACAGAAAATATAAGGCCAAAGTTAAATAATTGTCACACTAACAAACAAAGATTATGTCGACAAGAAAACTATAGTAATATCCATAGCACGAGATAGACTATCCTGCAAGCATTGTCTTGTATATTAAACTGTGGTATCATATGCTAGTGTTGTGACTCATATTGGAGAGCACAATATGCAACCCGAAGACCATATTGTACCGTGAGGAGCTATCCTGGGCTCGGGTCCAAACGTCATCTTTCATGAAAGGACAATTTTTGCATTTAGGCTATTTTTTAAAACTTATTTACAAAATCGACCAACTCATAAACTATTTAGCAAAACCGACTAACTTCTGGGCTCGCGCGTGCGGGGGGCTGTTTGGGGTTTGGACGCGGTTTCAAACCGTGTCCAGATTGAAATTTGGACGCGGTTTGAAACCGCGTCCAGATTGAAATTTGGACGCGGTTTGAAACCGCGTCCAGATTAACACCCCTTTACAGCCCCCAGCTGCTGCCCTGGAGTATATTGTGTTCATTTGTTTCTTCCTCGACCAGAAGCGATTTTTACTCCCTCGTCGAAGTAAAATTCAAAACATCTCACGGAGGTTTTGGCGATTTGGTGTGCGTCTTCTAGGTGATTTTGAGGTGAGAAATCTACTTCATAATAAGATAATGTTCTTGAAATAATTCAAATTTTGATGGTTGTAGAGAAATTAATGAATGTCAATTATGTGTAGGTTTAAAATAATGGCAAGTGATAGGATGTTTGTTACATGCTATGTTGATGGAGATTTAATGATTGATGAAAATCACGAACCAAAGTATGTCGAAGGTACTGTGAGACCAATTATTGTGCGAAGACCGTCAACATATGCTGAGCTAGTAGATCGGATATACATAGGCACACGGATAAACCGAGAGGAGTTTGGATTGAATCTGGTGTGCAAATGGCCAATAACTGATCAAAGGTTTACCGCGGTGAAGATATCAGATGACGGGGATATGGAGATTCTGTTTAGCTTGGGTGAAGTTCAAAGATCAGTTGAAATATATGTGGAAAAAGAAGCAGTAATCAACACCAGAGTGAGCGAACCACATGGCACATTTACTCGTATGCTTGATATTGGTAATGATTCGGCTGACTTTATGCCTATAGAGAATATGGCGGGAGAAGGATGTTCGTATAACCAACAAGAGGATACGTAAGTATATAAAGTTTTGAAGTACTAAATATGTTTATGTTATATTTGTATGAAGTGAATTCCATATGCTAAACATTTCAATTATTCATATGACATTTGTAGTTGGAATGTTGCGGGACAAGGAGATGATGCAAATGCAACTTACTCCACTTATATTCAAGGTCCATCTGTACCAGAGACGATGCACACGCATGCAAATGTGATTCCTGAAGATATTGACAGACCCACAAATATTGGAGCATCGACGTCTATATCGAGACAGGAGGATGAAGAAAGTGATGGCACGGATAATGATGAACATCCTAATGTGAGGGAGGATAGCATGCAGGTTGCTGATGATCTAAATGCAGATGATACAGAATGGATACATCAATCGGTTGCAGAAAATACAAATGTGCAGTTTGAAGAGCCGTTGCCAGATGGAGAGGATGAGGAACAATGGGTGAACACTACAATTATGAGGAATACCCAAGAAAGGCAGCTGATAGAGCCTAGGCTTCCCAGCAGTTCCGGAGTTTTCAACGTCGGTGATATGTATGATACAAAGATCGACTTGATAAAAGCAATAACTGAATGGAGTATCGAGCACAATGTCTCATTTAGACCAATCAAGACAAACAAAACTTGCTATTCCGTGATATGTGGCTTGAATCATGAAGTGAATCCGCATACTCAAGATGAGGGGAGTAGGAATTGTCCTTGGAGGGTTTATGCAGCAGTGGGAAAAAGAACAGCTGGGAGGTTCAAGATAACAAAAGTAGGTGATGAACACACATGCAACAATCCTACTCTAAATACTGATCATAGTCAAGCCACATCATCTTTCATTAGTTACAAAATTATGCCCCAGGTGAAGACCAAGCTTGATATGACACCTGCAGAAATACAAGATGTCATTCATGCCATGTTACACATCAGAATATCATATCACAAAGCATGGATGGCTAGATCGAAAGCTTTAGCGAGGATATTTGGGGATTGGGAGGATTCATACAAGAGGCTCCCACAGTACTTAGAAGCCATCAAGGAAAGCAATCCTGGAACAGTGTATAAAATTACATATGAAACTATCGGGCCAAGAATGGCATTGTTTACAGGAGTGTTTTGGTCTTTTGGACCATCAATTGAAGGGTTCAAACACTGCAGGCCGGTCCTAAGTATCGATGGCACACATTTGTATGGGAAATATGCAGGGTGCTTACTGGTGGCTACAGGTGTGGATGCAAATGGGGGCCTATTTCCGTTAGCATTTGCAGTAGTATCAGCTGAGAATGTTGAAAATTGGAAGTGGTTTTTCTGCTGCATCTATGAGTTGATACCGAGTGCTCGTAGAAACCGAACGATTACCTTCATTTCCGATAGAATGAAAGGTATTCCGAGAGCACTACGAGAGGGATGGCCAGGTTCTAGACACCATAGGTATTGTCTGCGCCACGTTATTGCAAATTACATGGCGAAAGGGTTCCGAACAGCTACATTGGAAAATAACCTATGGGAAGCTGGCAATGCATCAGACTTGTTGAAATATAATTTTTTTCGTGAAAAGATTAGAAAAGAGTCTGTTGCAGCTGATGATTGGATTACTTCAAACTTGGGGGCAGATACAAAGAGGTGGGCGAAACACGAAGATGGCGGTAGACGCTATTGTTTAATGACAACCAATTGTTCGGAGAGCTTCAATGGGGTTCTTAAAGGAGCTAGAGCGCTTCCGATACAATCGTTGATTGCAAGAACCTTTTATAGATTAAACAAGTATTTCTATCATCGGCGGATAGATGGACTCCGTTGGACGACCACTTTCAGCCCACAAACTGAGAACATTATTGGTGCACGTGTGCAAGCAGCCCGGTGTTGCTACATCACAAGATTTGGTGACTTTGAGTGGCAGGTGGTGGATACAGATGCACAAGCATATACCGTGACGATAGAAGGTGACCGTTGCACATGTTCGTGCAACATTCCTATGCTTCAGCATATGCCATGTGTTCATGTTATCGCCGCAACGTCAAGACAGCAATATGGTGCCAACATATCATATTGGCCATTTTGTTCACCATGGTATAATGTGAGTAAATATCAACGGTCATATATCACAGAATTTCACCCCATACCTGATGAAAGGTACTGGAAGGAGTGGGATGGACCCAGTTTACTTCCTCCAGAAAAAAGAAGACAACCCGGTCGGCCAAGATCGACACGGATTCGGGGAGAAATGGATCGTCCACGTGAAGGAAGCAGTCAGAATAGATGCACCAATTGTCATCAGCTTGGTCATAAGAAATCACGTTGCCGAAATCCTCTACGCACAGCATCGTATGTTCTTTTTCACATTTCATGTTTAGTATTTATGAAAATTCTTGTGTACTAACTTCAGCCAATGTTATAGGGCTACATCGCATCGATGAGGCGGTTCACGTGCCTGAAGTAATATACTGCAGCCGACTGAAGAAATTCCATGTGCACGTGCCTGAAGTAATATTATGTGAAGGGGAATGTATAACATATATGTAATGGATATGTGATATATGTAAACTCTTATATAATTTTGGAATGAAATCGGATATATGTGATTCATGTATCTTATTTACTTTTCGAATGAAGTTCAACTTTCTTGATATGTCATGGGAATTGTGAAATGTGATCGATGTGTGAATGTGATGGGATGTAGGAGCAGCAACAGCAGCTTACAGGAGCAGCTTGGGGCTGGCAGGAGCAGCAGCAGCTGCTGATTGCACAAATTCAGTGCAATCAGCAAGCTGCCAGGATGCCCTTACCTGTAAGCATCCTGGCAGCTTGCTGATTGCACTGAATTTGTGCAATCAGCAGCTGCTGCTGATCCTGCCAGCCCCAAGCTGCTCCTGTAAGCTGCTGTTGCTGCTCCTACATCCCATCACATTCACACATCGATCACATTCACACATCCATCACATTTTCCATGACATATACGTCTCATTCCACGCAACCCATATTTCAACACATTGAAAATAAAATTTCAGATTTCATTCCAAACTTAAATAACATTTCGACAAATTTAAACACAATGAAAATAGCTTTATTACATTCATTTCTCCCTATGTAAAATCCTGCTCATAAGAGACCGACGACGCCTGTATGTGAGAAACCGACCTTGCTGAGTTGATGTGTCCCCTTCCATTTCTGGTTGGGTGTGTTGTGTCAGCGAAGTGTCAGCTTCATGCACATGAGTCTGCTGTAGATCGTCTGCCAGAGTCTGATGTGGCTCGTCTCCCATAGTTTGTCGTGGCTCGTCTTCCAGATACTGCTGACATGGGTCATCTTCAGGGACTAAGGTATATGGCGGAATAGGCTGAGACGTGCTGGCTTCATACGCTGTATGTGACTGATAATGCTGCGATGGGTCGCCTTCATACCCCGTATATGCCTGATACTGCTGATACATACCGACATCATAACCGGTATATGGCTGCAGCTGCTGAGAAGTGCCGGCCTCATCACCGGTAAATGCCTGATACTGCTGAAAGGTGCCTCCTTCATCCCCAGCTGCCTGATACTGGTGAGAAGGGCCTGCTGCATCCCCGGCAGGCTCTTGCTGTCCTGCATCCTCACTTCTATGCCGTGTCCCGCGGAGAACCTGTCCGATCTTATCCCTAATTTGAAGGATCTGCTCTGGGTCACGTGCTTCGTAAGCACGTGTACACATGTCCTCTAAAATTCTGAGTGCGTCGGTCTGTAAAAAAAATGGATAAAATATATATTAGAAACCTATGAATAAAATAAACAAACATTTTAATGTTGAACTACTATTTACCATTTCCCGCTCGATTGGACCACGTGGCATGTAACCATACGGGGGTTCTTGCCTACTATATATCCACCGCCGTGTTATCCTCCAATACCACTCCATATATACATCTAAACTAACAGCATCCCCCTGCTCAACAATATGTTCAGCCCTGTTGTACCACTTCATGAGGGGCTGCACAGTTGCTTCATTCCATGCTCTAGGGTTCATGCCGGTCTTCACCGGCATGATTGGAACCGCTTCTGGAATATGCTGCAGGATACCAAATTGGCGCATAACACGATCTGGGACATGCATCACCAATACATCAAAGCAAATTAGCGGTACACGCGCACGCCAGCTCTGATTTTCTAATACACATAAATCAGGCAGATTCTGATATCTCTGAAGATATGGCTCCCAGATCACCTACAGAAAATGAAAATTATGAATAACTCGTCAAAATGCATAATATTAATCCATCGTTCATCACATCAACATATAAAATTTACAACTTCTTACCTGCGTAGGCTCTAACATGTCAAGCTCGTTTCTATAAAAATCCAGCTGCCGCTGAGGGTTTTCTCTGAATGATAATGGCACATTCCACCTGCACCCTAAAGGGAGGGTGCCATCCAATATGTCTTGGGAGCAAGTCGGCCTGCCTATATGCAATCTCTCCCATGACCATACCTGTGAATATGAATTTGTCAGTGACTGTACCATACCATACCATACCATGACCATGACCATCCAAAATTATTACAATGAACTTTAAGTTTCAAATTGTATACCTGCAACAAGGTGGAGCATGCATATAACCCAGTTGTTTCCCTTCTTGCCACCTTACTTAGCTCTGCGTACAGGTGCGCAAGAACAGCACTGCCCCAGGAATAATCTCTAATGGCTTCTACATGCTCCATCTTTGTCAACCATCTGAGATGCACCGACCCTTTATTTGGATCTGGCACCAATAATGTGCCTATCATATGCAAAATATATGCCCGCGTATATTGCCGAATCTCCTCAAGGGTGGCTTGGGCAGGCAACTCCATAAACGTCTCTCGCAACCAGCTCAGTTTTACCTTAGCTCCTTGGTTTTCTGTGGCTACCTGTCCAAGGAGCCGCTCCATCAAATCCCCCCAATTGGGACGGGTTGGCATTCTCCATATAGGAATGCCCTCAACAGGAAGGCCCGTGATGACTGACACGTCCTGTAATGTGATCGTCATCTCGCCTTGACATAGATGGAATGTATTGGTCTCAGGCCTCCATCTATCCACCAATGCAGAAAGTAACGCCCAATCCAACCGTATCCACTTCAACCTCGCACATACATCAAGCTTGGCATTTTCCATAAAATGTGCTGCCCTCTCATCTAAAACCCATGAGGTATGTTTTCTCGTGTGGTCCACTACCAATATAATATCCGCCTGCAACCACAATATATGTACTGTTATTGTACTTCATGCAAAATTACGTAGAAATATACATTGCGTAAAATATTAATTCACTAGTTTTGTTCATACCTGTCCAGGCTGTATATTTGCTGAACGATGTCGTGCCTGTTCATTCAAGACCGCATCTGAAACAGGTCCTGGGTCCATATCTGCGAGAAAAAAATTGGTTGTTGAAGTTAATGATGAATGTTACAATCAACTAATATGAATTGGGGTTTCATTTAAAATTTATTTCAATTTATACATGTCAATTGGGTAGAAAAAAATTTAGCATATAAAGGATTGTGATTTGTGTTTCGTCACTAAATACATGGTATTCCAAAAAATACATGGTATTCAACACTAAATACATGGTATTAATCTAAAATTTTAGCTTAAATTTTTAGCATACAAAATCTACTTCATCAACACTCAACCCCATACCTAATGACAAAATTTTTTTATCTTAAACACTAAACCACATACCTATTTACAATAAATTTTATCATCACTAAACCCCATACCTAATTTTAGCTTAAATTTTTAGCATACATTTACATTTGGGAGAACTCAAGAACATCATGACAAAAAATTACAAAAATCATACCTAATGAATGTTGTCAATACTTGATGAGAGCTAGATTTCAATCCCTGATCGGAGAAGGACAATACGTGGGTTTTAGGGTTTTTGGCTCGGACGGAAGAAACGAAGAAATAAACGAAGAAGAAGGCATTGAACCGTCGCTGGCCGTAGTATAGGGTCATTTTGGACGCGGTTTCAAACCGCGTCCAACTTTAACATTGGACGTGGTTTGAAACCGCGTCCAACTTTCAAATTGGACGCGGTTTCAAACCGCGTCCAAAGCCCAAAATGCCCCCGCACGCGCGCGCCCAGAACTTAGTCGGTTTTGGTAATTAGTTTTCAACATGGTCGCTTTTCTAAATTAGTTTAAAAAATAGGCCTAAATGCAAAAATTGTCCTTCATGAAACTATGATCTGTGATAAATGTGGCTCTAGTCGCTTTCACACACTCTCTAATATGAGTTACTCCATCCCAGTGAAATCTGTGTACTAAGTACTGGGTTGGTAATAGATGTCAAGTTTAGTGTCATGTCAAGTAATATTGTATCTGCGATTGTGCTTATTTCCAAATAAACTATGGAATGGATTCTAGAGATGGCTCCCATTGGTTCAAGAGGTGGTCACCGGTGTATTGTGGTACTTTGTCACATGTAGCACTTAGTTTCTAATCCTGAACATGTACACTATCAAAAATTTGTGATTTGTGTATAATAATCAATAAACAAATACAATATCGAAGACATGCACTAGTACACGATATTCAAGCAAATGATTCATGGTATACTAGCCATGTCATGTAATTAGATCAATCACCTTAGCGTGATCAACTGTCATCAGATAATGAACATGTCATATGCAGAAAAGAGCTTTTCTATGTAATGTCACTTGTTAATAAGAACTATGTAAAAGGAACATTAAAGTGTTAACATGTGACCATACAGTTGTAGTATCGAATATATGGTTGTCCAACTCCTATTTCTATATCAAGTGGCATGTCAGGTTCTACAGATTACTAGTCATCTAGAAGTTCTCTAAGTTTCATGTCATAAGTTGTCAATGTTTGATATTTTCTAAATTCTCAATAAGTGTCCATGTTCTAATCACCCTAATTATATAGCAAGGGATTCGATGCAAAAAATCAATGTTTCAATATGATTATCAACAGTCATGGCAAGTCATGTGTCAAAGTACAATGTCTTGTCATAAAATAGTTCTATCAAGATCATTGTTTTGCATAGCCTCTACACTAACTACATAATATATTTGTTTATTTAACAGTTTCATTATTGGATGAAGTAATTAATTTCAAGAAAATTCTTTTCTTAACAAAATTACTTTCAGTAAACGAATTATAGTACACTTTTTTAATTAAAAACAGAATTAGACACAAAACTGAAAATATAATTAAACTTGAGGAAAAAAGATGACCATGGGATCAGATTCATAATTTGACACTTGACATATTTAATAGTTTACCAGCCTTGAGGAGTCAACTTAGACGTCATCATTAATAGAAATAATAAACATCTACAACAATTAAGTTTCAACCTAATAAACCAATCTCAGCCGCAAGTCCTTACCTGTAATTTCAAGTAAAGGCCTTAGCCCAAAGTCGGCAACAAACACATGACAGAACCACATTAAGCAAAAGCTCATAAAAACCAAAATCCATAAGAAAGGAGCAGTATGGCTCAAGTTTAAACATTTAGGTCAAAGCACATCAACAAAAAGGACAACATCGAACAACTCTCGACGGCAAGACTTAAACAACGAACTAAATGACCCTCTGTCGCCCACTTTAACATAACAACCCAACCAAAGAACCACCGATGTCGAGCCACGACGACGGTTGCCAACATGCTCGGAGGGTACCAATGATTAAATCATCAAGGGAATTAATCCTTCAATTAATTTTATGAATCGTCATCTCTCCCAAAATTCAAGGAATCCATACAAATAATTTCACAAAATTAAAAAAAATATACACCGAAATAACTTGGAGAAGATATAGATCTACCGTTCACCGTTGACGGAGCACCGAAAACTCCGAAAAAATCCAACCAAACTCACCGCCTCGCCCAAGTGATGGATGCGGCTGCTTGATCGAAAGGTTTGAGAAGAGACATGTGAAGGCCCGGCCCATTGGGCCTTTAAATAACCCCAGCCCCTCCCCCCGTTTTTTTTATTTCTCGTCCCTTTCCGTTCGCAGGCTTTCTATCTCTCTCTCTCTCGCGACGAGCCCGTAGGGCTTTTTGTCATCGCCTCTCGCGGCGACGGAGAAGCCTCGAAGGCTTCGACAAGGGGGTCCCTCCCCCTCGACTCACTGCAGCGAGGCCCCCAGGGGGGCTTCTTCGTCTTCTTGCCCGCTCTCCTTCGTCATCGCACTGCAGCGTGGGCCCTAGGGGCTTCGACGTCATCCCTCGCTTTCCCGCACGTCGCCGTGGGGCCCCCGATTGGATCTCGCCGCCCTTGTCACCTCGTACTGAGCTCGACTGAGGCGGTTGGCTCTCTATTTCACCCCCTCTTCCCCCTCCTCTCGGTTGCTTGCTGGTAAGTGCGCTCTGATTTTTCCTTCAAAATCGCTGCTGATTTGGGGATTTTCGCACTAAGAACTGTGGCGGATTTTCTGTGGCTTCCTTCTTCCACCCCCACGCTGATTCTTCTTGGTTACGGTAGACTTCAACTCTTTTCTCCGTTTTCGCTTCCTTCAGTCGGTTTGCAGGTTGCTCTGTGGTGATGTTTTGGGATTTTTCCGGGATAAAGTTGGACTTTTGACACGGGAAAGGATGATTCAGGGGGGAGTGACGTAGGGTTCGAGTCCCTACGATAGTTTTAGTGGGTAGGTTCACTCGCCCGCTCGTTGTGGAGTCCCGGGGTGCCCTAGGGGTTGTGTTGGTTTGTGGTCTGCCCCTTTTACTTGCTGACCCTAGCATCGGTGGCTGTTTGGTTGCTATTGTTCACTTTGCTCGCTGATTTCTTTCTGCTGCTTCTTTTTCCCTTGCGACCTGTGTTGACTGAACCTGCGGGTTACTGTTTTCCTGCTGCCATTAGACCCGACTGAAAGTTTCCTCGTTGATTTTGGATCATTGCTGAGATTCGCTTGAATAGGAGCCCCGATGTTTTTGACCCATAACCCCAGCCCCTGGTTAGGAATCCCGTGGACTTTGCCGCGGACATGGGTGCCCCCGCTATCTGATGAGAAACCCCCGTTCTGATCCCAAATGGCCTAGAACCTCTAAGGCCATGACGAGTTAGACTTTCAGGCTTTTATTGTTATTTCAGACGTTGCTTTCTTTGTTTGGTTGGGTTGGCTCATAAATACTTGCTGATTTATTTAAAATTCAGTTTTGACATGTCATGCCATGAGAAACATCCATGCTATTTATTACTTGTCAGTATCCTTATTGTGTAGTCTCTTGAGCTACTAGTACTCTGAGGTTCGTTATTGCGATTCATTTATGTTGGTCTCTGGGTGGTACCCGACATTGTGGAATATCTTGTGTAGGATTCTTGACAGAACAGGTTGTCTCATGACTGGACGACACAGTCGTCCCATATTGCACCTTATTGCACCTCACGACACTAATAAAACTAATAACATGGTTAATTTCTGCTTGACTCACCGGGTTTGGGAAACTCATGATATGGGAGTACGGGAGCGACTGGGACCTGATCTATAGCCCCTAGTTGAGGGGGGGGACGTCCATCCTTCCGATGGGTCCTGAGTCCTGGGAGCAGACAGGGACGTCCATCTTGATGGGTCCTGGAGCCACACCACAGGCCACAGCGCCACAGTTCCTACAGGTTTTGTAGCTTACAGTACAATACTTTACACTTTTGGACTCTGCCCGGGGTCGCACCCTCGCGGTCAAGGTAGCTCCCAGATGCTTACTGTACTCCCCCTCATGAGTCACGACCTAGGATTGGTTTACTGTAGCTGACACCGTCTCACAGTAGTCGAGTCATTAAAATGCTTATCACATGCTTTCTTTCAGTACCATTTTATTTCAATTGCTGTGGTCTTTCCTTTACGTAGTACTATCAGCATGTTGTTTTTACCTTTCGTAGAACTATCTGTACGTTTTAGATGTCGTCTACTCCTCTGAGTGTGGTACAACTTTTGTTGTCCACTTAGGTGATACACAGGGCTATCCGGAGACGTCATGCCAGCAGTTTCCGACCCAGGACGTCAGGCGTTGAGCGCGGTCTGCTCGTGAGTACCTCGGAGGCTCACCTTTTGTACTTTTGGTTGTAGGTTGGAGCGGGCATGAGAGTTGTACTTTTGTTTCCCGTTTCTTTCCTGCTTTACATGCATCTATGTGAGTATCCCTTTACTTTCTTGTCTGCTCTCTTTGTTTCACTGGCACATGCGGGACCTGCATATGCATCTCTAACACTAGTAGCCCCCGGGAGTTGGGGCGTTACAAGTGGTGGCCCATGTAGGTCCTTGCAATCGCCTCGTGAACAATGCTGAACAGACGGAGAGTGCATACCTGAAATACTCACTGACTCGATCTGGATGTATGATACAGGTGCATGAAAGTTTTCGTGCGCACGAGACGTAGACCATCTAGGAGAGCGCTGATGGCTTCAGGATCAGGGTCGAACACGGTGCACCAGATCTCAGACGCTGCCTTGTGGGAGATGGTCGAGGCGATTCAGGGGGCGTCTAGAGCAGGCGGGGTCCAGCAGTTTCGATCGCTGCGACCGCCGGTGTTTGCAGGACTGGGAGATGCTCTTGCTGTAGAAGGGTGGATACGCTCGATCACCAACATGCTAAAGGCTTCGGAGGCTTCCCCCGCCTTGTGGGTCGATATGGCGACGCTCCAGCTATCAGGAGAGGCCAGGAACTGGTGGGATGCTGTAGAGGATCGGTCGGTGAAGCCTATCTCATGGGCTACTTTCAAGAAGGAGTTTGATGACCAGTATTTCTCTCCAGAGGCACAGTTGGAGCTAGAGGCCCAGTTCAGGAACCTCCAGCAGGGCTCCATGTCAGTAGTAGAGTATGATGCCGAGTTTTCCAAACTCAGCAGGTACGTACGTCATTGCATAGTAGTTAACCATACTTTGTGTATGATCCTAACTATTGGCATTTAGGTTTGCCAAGGATGCGGTGTCCACCCCTGCGGCTCGTGCGAAGAGGTTTCGGCAAGGGCTGGACATTGACATTCAGGACAAGCTGGTGGGACTGAGACTGACGACCTACGCAGAGATGCTCTCTACCGCTCGGGAGTACGAGCATGTGCAGCGAGAGCGGGCATGTCTACAGCAGGCAGGGGTCCATCAGAGTCAGCCGCCACCTTCTTCCACTACTTATACGGGACCTGGACGCCGATCGTCCCAGCCACCTGCCCCTGTTAGACAGCTGCATCGGCCTATCCAGCAGCCTCAGTTCAAGAGGCCGGCGCAGCAGCAGCAGCAGCCTCAGTACCAGCAGCAGCAGCACCAGCAGCACCAGACACGCCGCCCTATCCTGAGTTGCACCAATGCGGCAAGCCCGGGCACGTTAAGGCAGATTGCAGGACGTTCATAAACCTATGCCTTGTCTGCGGGGCCCGAGAGCACACCGCCAGGGATTGTCCACGGAGAGAGCGGAGACCTTTGCCTCCAGCTTCGACTTCAGCACACGCTCCGACTGGAGATGCGCAGCGAAGGCCTCTACTTCCACCTCAGCAGGGGGCGTTTCAGCAGGGCAGGCCGCGAGCTCCACCCTACCGACGTCAGACGTTTACCATGACCGCGACAGAGGCTGACGCTACCGGTCAGGTCATCACAGGTACATTTCTTTATTATGACGCAGTCGTTATTTCTTGCACTAGTTGCAACATAATTAGACTTAGTGTCTGTCCCCTTAGGTGTAGTGTTGGTGGCTTGCAAGCCCGCCCTGGCATTGTTCGACTCAGGAGCTTCCCATTGCTTCATATCAAGACGTTTTGTCGACCTGCATGGAGTTCTTGAGTCGCCACTCGCATCTGGTTGGAATGTCAACACCGGAGGAGGAGTGCTGAACACGTCTAGTGGATGCTCCTCTTGTCCCGTAGTAATATGCGGACAAGAGCTGTATGCAGATTTCTTAATTATCGAAATGCCGAGCTTTGAAGCTGTCTTTGGGATGGACTGGCTGGGATCATTCTACGCCACCATCGACTGCCGTCGTGGTGTGGTGATGTTCGAGATGCCTGACCATCCGAAGTTCGAGTTTGTCAGAGGCACCAGGTCTACCGGACCGATCAAATTCAGGGCCAGACCAGCGGAGGCAGTAGCGGCTGACATGGATGCTGAACCAGAGAAACCGGAAGTTGTGCGGGAGTTTTTAGACGTATTTCCAGAGGAACTTGCAGGTTTGCCCCCAGACCGTGGTATTGAGTTTCCGATTGAATTATTGCCAGGTGTTCAGCCCATATCTAAGAAACCATATCGCATGGCACCGTCAGAGTTAGAGGAAGTACGAGCCCAGCTGGAAGATCTTTTGCAGAAGGGATGGATACAGGCTAGTGTATCATCTTGGGGCGCGCCGGTATTGTTGGTGAAGAAGGACGGGACCAGACGCATGTGCATCGATTACAGGAAACTTAATAAGGTTACGTTAAAGAACAAGTACCCTCTTCCCCGCATCGATGATTTGTTTGACCAGCTTGGTGGGTCTAGTGTTTATTCCAAGTTGGATCTTAGAACTGGTTACCACCAAGTGAGGGTTAAGAGGGAGGATGTACCCAAGACCGCATTTCGGACCAGGTATGGGCACTATGAGTTCTTGGTAATGCCGTTCGGCGTTACGAATGCACCGGCAGTGTTCATGAGTTTGATGAACCTGGTATTGTACGAGTATCTGGACAAGTTTGTGGTTGTGTACATCGATGACATCCTGGTATATTCGAGGAACCGGCAGGAGCACGCAGAGCACTTGAGGAAGGTGCTTGGGACCTTGAGGCGCCACCGGTTGTACGCCAAGCTCAGCAAGTGTGAGTTTTGGTTGAGCAGGGTGACCTTCCTGAGTCACGTAGTGTCGGGAGAAGGAATTTCAGTGGATCCAGAGAAAGTGTCAGCAGTTCAGAAGTGGCCAGTCCCTACGTCAGTGACAGAGATTCGGAGCTTCTTGGGACTTGCTGGATATTATCGGAGATTCATTCAGGATTTTTCGAAGATCGCAGAGCCGATGACGCGATTGACGAGGAAGGACGTGATGTTCGTATGGACCAAGGCGTGCCATGATGTCTTTGAAGACCTGAAGAGGAGATTGACTTCTGCACCCATTTTGATCATCCCTGATCAGATGGGGGGATTTGAAGTGTTCTGCGATGCATCTGGCAAGGGACTCGGCTGTGTACTGCACCAACATGGTCGAGTTGTGGCATACGCATCCAGCCAACTGAAGGTCCATGAGAGAAACTACCCCACTCTTGATCTTGAGTTAGCGGCAGTTATTTTTGCTCTGAAGATCTGGAGGCATTTCCTGTTGGGAGAGCAAGTGAAGGTATTCACCGACCACAAGAGCCTGAAGTACCTGTTTACTCAGAAAGAGCTGAACATGCGACAGCGTCGGTGGGTTGAGCTCATGGCAGATTACCACATTGACCTTCAGTACCATCCTGGGAAGGTCAATGTTGTACCTGATGCACTTAGTCGTCTTCCTGTAGTAATGACCCTTACGACTAAGTGGAAGCTTCAGCAAGAGGTCAGAGCGATGGGGATAGAAGTGGTACCGTCTGGGGTGACTGCCGTCTTGATGAACCTTCAGATTCAGTCGACCTTGGTGGATCGGATCAAGGCCGCCCAGGATGGGGATGCCAGGTTGCAGAGGATCAGAGAGTCAGTTCTAGCAGGGCAACGGCCAGAATTCCGCATCCATGAAGACAAGTCCTTGAGGTACGGCAGCCGGATATGTGTGCCGTCTGGAGATATCAGGGAGGAACTGTTGAGAGAGGCTCACAGTTCTCCATATTCCATTCATCCGGGTGAGACGAAGATGTACAAGGACTTGAGGCAGCACTATTGGTGGCACGGGATGAAGAGGGGCGTTGCTCAGAGTGTCGCTAAGTGTATTATATGCCAGCAGGTGAAGGCTGAGCATCATCGTACTGCTGGGTTGTTGCAGACTCTGCCCATTCCAGAGTGAAAATGGCAGCACATCACGATGGATTTTGTGACCGGGTTGCCCCGGAGTGCGAAGCACAATGATGCCGTCTGGGTAGTTGTTGACAGATTGACCAAGTCGGCTCATTTCATACCATTCCGGGTGGGCTAGTCTACGGAAACACTTGGCAGGAAGTACATGAAGGAGATTGTGAGACTGCATGGGGTTCCTGTCAGCATTGTTTCAGATAGGGACACCCGGTTTACATCACACTTCTGGAAGAGCTTGCAAGGACGTCTGGGCACACAGTTGAGTTTCAGTACGGCATATCATCCTCAGACGGACGGGCAGTCAGAGCGCATAATCCAGATCTTGGAAGACATGTTGCGTGCTTGTATGTTAGACTTCAAGGGGTCGTGGGAAGATCACCTACACCTCGTTGAGTTTGCATACAACAACAGTTATCAGGCCAGCATTGGAATGGCCCCTTTTGCAGCACTTTACGGAAGGAAGTGTCGATCACCACTGAGCTGGTATGATGTGGGTGATAGAGAGCTGGTTGGACCAGAGTTAGTTGTGGAGGCTATTGGCGTGGTGCGGATTATCAGGGAGAAGCTACAACTGGCACAAGACCGATACAAGCATTGGGCTGATTCGAAGCGACGTCATCTGGAGTTTCAACCAGGCGACCACGTCTTTCTGAAGATCTCGCCCAACCGAGGCATGATTCGATTTGGTCGTAGAAGGAAGCTTAGCCCACGGTACATCGGGCCTTTTGATGTGCAGGAACGAATTGGCGAAGTGGCTTACCGACTTGCATTGCCTCCATCCTTGGAAGGGGTGCATAATGTATTCCATATATCCCAGCTGCGGAGGTACGTGGGCGACCCTATGCACGTGATAGATCACTCAGAGATAACAGTGCGGCCAGACTTGTCTTATGAGCAGCGGCCTGAGAGAATCATCGATTGGCAGCAGAAGGCTCTCCGGAACAAGATTGTCCACCTGGTGAAGGTGATGTGGCACAGAGATTCTCCTGGGGAGTCCACCTGGGAGAGGGAGGATGAGATGAGAGAGCGTTATCCTTACCTTTTTGTTGTATCCTAGTGGTAATTCCGAGGACGGAATTTTTGTAAGGTGGGTAGAATGTGAAGGCCCGGCCCATTGGGCCTTTAAATAACCCCAACCCCTCCCCCGTTTTTTTATTTCTCGTCCCTTTCCGTTCGCAGGCTTTCTATCTCTCTCTCTCTCTCTCGACGAGCCCGTAGGGCTTTTTGTCATCGCCTCTCGCGGCGACGGAGAAGCCTCGAAGGCTTCGACAAGGGGGGTCCCTCCCCCTCGACTCACTGCAGCGAGGCCCCCAGGGGGGCTTCTTCGTCTTCTTGCCCGCTCTCCTTCGTCATCGCACTGCAGCGTGGGCCCTAGGGGCTTCGACGTCATCCCTCGCTTTCCCGCACGTCGCCGTGGGGCCCCCGATTGAATCTCGCCGCCCTTGTCACCTCGTACTGAGCTCGACTGAGGCGGTTGGCTCTCTATTTCACCCCCTCTTCCCCCTCCTCTCGGTTGCTTGCTGGTAAGTGCGCTCTGATTTTTCCTTCAAAATCGCTGCTGATTTGGGGATTTTCGCACTAAGAACTGTGGCGGATTTTCTGTGGCTTCCTTCTTCCACCCCCACGCTGATTCTTCTTGGTTACGGTAGACTTCAACTCTTTTCTCTGTTTTCGCTTCCTTCAGTCGGTTTGCAGGTTGCTCTGTGGTGATGTTTTGGGATTTTTCCGGGATAAAGTTGGACTTTTGACACGGGAAAGGATGATTCAGGGGGGAGTGACGTAGGGTTCGAGTCCCTACGATAGTTTTAGTGGGTAGGTTCACTCGCCCGCTCGTTGTGGAGTCCCGGGGTGCCCTAGGGGTTGTGTTGGTTTGTGGTCTGCCCCTTTTACTTGCTGACCCTAGCATCGGTGGCTCTTTGGTTGCTATTGTTCACTTTGCTCGCTGATTTCTTTCTGCTGCTTCTCTTTCCCTTGCGACCTGTGTTGACTGAACCTGCAGGTTACTGTTTTCCTGCTGCCATTAGACCCGACTGAGAGTTTCCTCGTTGATTTTGGATCATTGCTGAGATTCGCTTGAATAGGAGCCCCGATGTTTTTGACCCATAACCCCAGCCCCTGGTTAGGAATCCCGTGGACTTTGCCACGGACATGGGTGCCCCGATATCTGATGAGAAACCCCCGTTCTGATCCCAAATGGCCTAGAACCTCTAAGGCCATGACGAGTTAGACTTTCGGGCTTTTATTGTTATTTCAGACGTTGCTTTCTTTGTTTGGTTGGGTTGGCTCATAAATACTTGCTGATTTATTTACAATTCAGTTTTGACATGACATGCCATGAGAAACATCCATGCTATTTATTACTTGTCAGTATCCTTATTGTGTAGTCTCTTGAGCTACTAGTACTCTGAGGTTCGTTATTGCGATTCATTTATGTTGGTCTCTGGGTGGTACCCGACATTGTGGAATATCTTGTGCAGAATTCTTGACAGAACAGGTTGTCTCATGACTGGACGACACAGTCGTCCCATATTGCACCTTATTGCACCTCACGACACTAATAAAACTAATAACATGGTTAATTTCTGCTTGACTCACCGGGTTTGGGAAACTCATGATAGGGGAGTACGGGAGCGACTGGGACCTGATCTATAGCCCCTAGTTGAGGGGGGGGACGTCCATCCTTCCGATGGGTCCTGAGTCCTGGGGGCAGACATGGACGTCCATCTTGATAGGTCCTGGAGCCCAACCACAGGCCACAGCGCCACAGTTCCTACAGGTTTTGCAGCTTACAGTACAATACTTTACACTTTTGGACTCTGCCCGGGATCGCACCCTCGCGGTCAAGCTAGCTCCCAGATGCTTACTGTACTCCCCCTCATGAGTCACGACCTAGGGTTGGTTTACTGTAGCTGACACCGTCTCACAGTAGTCGAGTCATTAAAATGCTTATCACATGCTTTATTTCAGTACCATTTTATTTCAATTGCTGTGGTCTTTCCTTTACATAGTACTATCAGCATGTTGTTTTTACCTTTCGTAGAACTATCTGCACGCTTTAGATGTCGTCTACTCCTCTGAGTGTGGTACAACTTTTGTTGTCCACTTAGGTGATACGCAGGGCTATCCGGAGACGTCAGGCCAGCAGTTTTCGACCCAGGACGTCAGGCGTTGAGCGCGGTCTGCTCGTGAGTACCTCGGAGGCTCACCTTTTGTACTTTTGGTTGTAGGTTGGAGCGGGCCTGAGAGTTGTACTTTTGTTTCCCGTTCCTTTCCTGCTTTA
Source organism: Scilla litardierei (assembly GCA_030789695.1). Classification (NCBI taxonomy): domain Eukaryota; kingdom Viridiplantae; phylum Streptophyta; class Magnoliopsida; order Asparagales; family Asparagaceae; genus Scilla; species Scilla litardierei. The sequence continues at coordinate 53,105,900 of CM061131.1, read as the reverse complement.
CATGCATCTATGTGAGTATCCCTTTACTTTCTTGTCTGCTCTCTTTGTTTCACTGGCACATGCGGGACCTGCACATGCATCTCTAACACTAGTAGCCCCTGGGAGTTGGGGCGTTACAAGACAAGCCTAAAATCAAGATCGGAAACACTTAGATCCAAGAGATCTGAGAAATCTAAAGGTTGAGAATAAAATAATTTTTCTGATTGAAATCCATGAGAAGAAAGTAGAAATAGAGGGGATAAGCAGTTGTAAGAGAGATCGTGGCGGATTCTTCACGTACCTGAAGGAACGGAGTGACGGCTCGTGCGGTTGCCGAAAGGGAAAAGAGCGGCGTTTCGTCCGTGATGAGGAGAATGATTCAAGCTAGGGGTTTTGATATTCTCTTTGAATTGAAGGTTGGGCTCGACCCAAGTTGGGAAAGGAATGAATAAAGGGTGGAGCAACTTGGGCCGGCCTGTGGGGTTTTTGGTAGGGAAAGGAAAATATGGAAGAGGAAAGAAGAAAGGGGTAACCGTGGGATGGGCTTTGGGCCTATGGGATTATAAGGGGCGGATGATGCAAGAATGGGGATTTGGGCCCATGGGCTGGTAGCGGGCTTGTTGAAGTGAAGGAAAGAATTAAGAGAATAGGATTTAAGCTGGGCGTAAGGAAAAGAGAATAATGGAAAGAAAGTGAGAGGAATGGAAAGAAAGGAAAATAATTTTAGAAAAAATATAGGAAAAATTGCAGAAAATCCTACTAATGCTATTAGAATTTTCGGACCATAACAGGCTAGTTTCTACTACCACTGGGAATGGCTATTTTGCTCTAACGTTAATAGTTCATTGATGGCTGCTCGTAACTATGGTCACGAATGTGGCTAGGGCTGCTCATAACTGTGGTCACAAATGTGGCTAGGGTTGAGGCCATGATGCGATGAGAGGTTGTGGATGCACTTCAGATAGCCATTACACTATACCTTTTTTATAACCAGATGACTTTCACTTTCGATAGGTATTCCGTTAGTGTATGCATCATTTCAGTCATGTTTTAATAGAAGTTTGATCATCCAGCCTGGGCGCATGTTATGGATGCTCTACATTCAGATGCTTATGCTGCAGATTTCTTAGTATTTGGGCCCACAAAGAAGATTTTACAGTTTGAGTATGAGTGATTCCTCTAGTTTCAGGCTACATAGTCTATTGCACTTGTGCATTTAGCTTTCCATACAGTTGCTTCTGTTTCGGGCAATGTTACTTTTAGTTACTAATATACCCAGTATATTAGACTATAGAGCGTCTAATCACATGAAGGTATCAAAAATAAGTTTCAGTCACTTTTATCAAATGATTTCATAATTTCTGTTCATACAGTTGAAGGATCCTCTTTATCTATTCTGGTAATATGTGTAATGCGTGTCATGTTTCAGTTAGTTTCTATTTCCATTAGACAATGGATCAAAAGTAAAAACTGCTCAGTAATATATTTCTCATCATATTGTGCGTTTTAGGATCTCTAGACTGGGATAAACATTGGTTTGAACTATAAAGATGGTGATATGTACTATTACACTAGTGACTTCTGTAGGTATGGTTGCTGTTGCTTTTTCTGAGATAGTCTTAGAGTAGCATTACCTTTTGGGCCGTCCATTCCTAAGAATCTCACACAATTAATTTATGTTGAGCATTCTGTTTTATCTTTTGAGTCTGAGTATTGTGAGATATGCAAGCATTATCAAGCTTTCAATCATAGGCTCTTGTTAGCCAGAGTCAGAGTCCATTTGAGTTATTATATTCTGAAATTTAGGGTCAGTGTGGAGTCATATCCTCTTCTGGATATCTGTATGTTTTGTTTTTGTTGATTTTTCTAGAGTTAGCTGGACACATTTTTTTTAAATGATAGAACTGAAGTTTCAAATGTTATTGCAAAATTTTACAATAAAATAAACAATCTATTTTAGTGTCAATTTGTATTTTGCGTACCGATGCTAATCTTGAATTTGTGCAAAAAGAAGTACCTGAATTTTATGTTTCATGTGGTATGTTTACATTGAACAACTCATCCTCACACATTCTAACAGAATGTGATAGCTGAACGAAAACATCGATATCTCTTAGATATTAGTAGAACATTAGTGGTTGCTATGTATGTTCTAAAATATCTTTAGGCTGATGATGTTCTTTGTGCTGCTAACTTATAAATCATGTCGTCCTCAACACTTTGTTGTCACTCCTTTCTTATGTTTGTATCTTGATCAATCTTTTTTCTCTATCACCCTTTAGAGTTTTTGACTGTGTATTTGGTCTATAACTTGCAACTTGGTTTGGATATGTTGAATTTGAAATCTATTAAATGCGTGTTTGTAGGATATTTTAGCAGTAAAAAAATGATACAGTAGCTTTGATCCGCATAACAAAAGGTACTATACGTGTACTATCTTGATATCCTTCCTGTCGTCTATAACCTATAACGGCAATCTACCTTGTGATGACCTAATGTCAATTTGACTTTTTAATCATGTTTGTTCACAGGTTTCATCATGTTGTCTATAATAGCATAATCTGGATCCGAATTAATATGAATCATAGCCCTACCTCAAGGATCCCACCTTGAGTTCGAAGGGGTGTTAAGAATAATAGTCCCATATTGGAAAATTTGAAAGAAATTGATGCCCATAGATTTTGGGATTGGATCTCTACCCATTGGACTTAGATATGATTTTTGTTACTAATTGTTACTTCACTAAAATCATTAATAGTAAGCTTCCACTTAGTCTTGTTTCTTACTCTAAAAGCTTTTATTACAATAACAAAAGGCATACATCTAGTGTGGTTTTAGTATAGTTAAGCTACAATATAAATGCAAAATTGTAGTGGTATAGTAGCTAGTGGGGTTGTGTAGGAAGTGATATTGCAGTTACTAATATGTTAGCTGTGGTGTACCTTGTCACAGATGAAGATGCATTTTTGAAGTTGGTACATGCACCCGTATCTGGTGGTGTTAAAAGAGCTGCAGTTGGAACACTTACGGTGCTGATTTTGTTATTTTCTACCTAGCACATAAATTACATTGCATAATAATCACATACCAACTTAATTTGTATTCATATTGATAAATCTTAATGGGTTTCTATGTATTTTGATATTTTGATAGATAATGGCTTCTGGAACAGACGAAGCGCTTGCCCGCTCTGCTTCTGTTCTCTCTGGTATTGATACATGTTCATCGTTTACTAAAAATTTTCTGTTGTTCAGGTGCAAGAGTTATACATTAATATGTGCTATTTACCTTTTTAAAATTCAGCTTTAAGTGAGAAGCTTTATATCATAAAAGGTGGATGTGGTGCTGCAAGGTATTTGCAATTTTTGTTTGAATTTTTATCGTGCAGTTTAAATGAATCTATATGGTGATCCTTTTTCTCATTATGTGCTAGGAAACTCAATAGAGTTGAATATGTAGATAAGCAAGGATTGGTTATTGGCAAGTTATCTTACACACAAGCAGTTCAGTTTCTTTGGCCTCAGAAGGTTAATCAATGAATTTCTTTTCTTCTCTCATCAGTTCTGTTAAGACCGTCAACCAATTACTTGCTGGAGTTAATATAGCAGCATCAGCTGAGGCAATCGCACTAGGTGCTCGGTTGGGTCTAGACACTAGAATGCTGTTTGATATCATTAAGCATGGAGGAGGCTATTCATGGTAAGTCACATACTAGTTTTAGTTTCTATTGATCATTTGATAATGAACATACTGTATGATTAATTGATACCACTATGAAGGTCAAATCAGGTGCAAGCCATTGAATGCACCTCCAAAAAGAGAATGGAAAACTATACCCTCAACCCCACCCAAAAGGACGGAAAAAACTGCAGATGCTTACACACAAATAAAAACATGCACGCACACACACATGCGCGCGTGCACACGCACACACAATACTCGTCATACACTATGCACACGCTATATACATGAGTGTGTGTTAGTCATCCTAGGAGGAAATCCCTCCTATGCGGACGTCAAAAACTTCACTCTTCATGATTTTATTAGATGATTAGCACCATCCATTTTGATCTTCATATTCTATAAACCCAATACACCAAATATCTAGAGAACTTCAAATGTTTTTATCGTTCTATCTCGTCGTTACAAATTTAATGGTTTCATAGAAATAGATTTTTTTGCAACGACTAGATCAACAAAGAAAACATATTGGGGTCACTAGATATTCAGTGTATTGTGTTTTAGACTTTAGAATATGAAAATTAAAATGAACCGTGCCAACATACCAAAAATAATAGAGAGCGGAGTTTTTAATGACCATATGGGATGCTTTTCATTGTATGGTAGATGACACCATATTCATATATATAAGAATACTATATATATATATATATATACTGTTAAATATAGGAACCATTCTTGCGTTGATGCACATATACACTATTTTTTTATTTTTTAGATATGTTCTATATATCAACATATATAAAAGATCAAGTTAATCCCACCCATTTACCCCTCGATCCGACCTGTTACAAATTTCAACTCTTTTAGAATAATGGACCTTTTTGTAACGTACCAATCAAGAATCAAATTCCTCCGATGTTCACCCCATATTTGGAATTTTGGAATGTGTAAAACGATTTGAAAAAAATTCAAAAAAATAATATGAATTTTTTATGCTACCAGCGTAGGAAATTCTATATACTGACATCATATGTCCATTAATACACACACATGTGGCTGTTTGGCTGCGCACTGTGCGCCGTGCGCACACTTTTTTATTTTAAATTTTAATTTTTTTTCAAATTTTTTTCTTCCACCATTTAATCTATACATACATACATTCCTTGAAAAATAATGAGTGAATTCTAAGGAGGTTTTGACCCTCGATCAAGCTGTTACAAATTTAACGGTTTCAAAACAATAGAACATTTTGTATCGATCTGATCAATGGACAAATATGGGGATTTTCTTTATTTTTGACATGTACATGTATTAACATGTTTCGGACACATTCAACAGTTTGGATCGAGGAAAAAATCACAGAGAAACTTTTCTCACTGTGTTCTCATAGGAAAGTGTTCTCAAAATAACATTTGCATATATATATATATATAGGAAAATTTTCAAATGAGAACATTTCGCACCGTGCGAAAATGTTTTTAGTTTTTTTTTTGAAATTTTTTTTTCAAAAATTCTTTTTCCCACCCTCATTATATGTTGTTATACCCCCCTCAAAAAATAATCGTTGAGAAATAATGTCATTTGGCCTTCGATCAAGGCATTTCATCAAATTCGCACGTTTTGAGACCGTTAAATTTGTAATGGGTGGATGGGTGCTCTAATCCCCAACGGGTTCACCCATTATTTTCACTGGGGTATATAATTGTATGGATTAAACATCAAAAAAAGAATTTTTTGAAAAAAAGTTTCAAAAAAAAGATAAAAATCTTTTCGCACGGTGCGAAAAGCCTCTTTTTCGCATTTGAAGATCACTATATATATATATATATTAAAACACAAATGTTTTTGAATTCTAGGGCTAACTGGGACAAGCTGATATCATGATGATGTATAAAGAGGTTGATAGAAGAATGGTTAGGATTTAATCTTGATAAAAGAAGGGTTGAGATGAGTGTTTGGAAAAACCATCACTTTTTTCCTTTATTTTCAAACTCACCACAATCACTACATTTGCGCAGAATACCACATATTTCCCCTTTTTACTAAACAACCCTCTCATTTCACTTTTTACCCACACACCATACACACACACACTTATGCACTTCCACTCTTCGCGCCGAAGGCGTCGGCGCCGAAGGCGCCTGCTAAATTTTTTTACGTTAATTTGTTATTCTGACTCAAGGGCGCCCTCGCTGAATTTATTGTTCTACGCCGAATTTGTTGTTCCGCACAAATTTGACTGTGTAAATAATATGTGGGAACAAAAGATTTCGCGGGTGAAAATCTTAATTGAACCGTGCACGCGGGCACGGGTTATGACTAGTATATATATATATATATATATATATATATATATATATATATATATATATATATATATATGGGCAAATGTGCCTGAGAACGTGCGCAGGTAGAATTACCTGCGCACGCCCCCTCTGTTCGGGGTTTCTAAATATTTTTTTTTGAAAATTTTTTTTGCAGTAGCTAGATATACTTGTTATGAAGCTCCCCACAAAATTTCAGGTCAATCCGACACCGTTTGAGCCTCCGTTCATCGATTTCAAAAACGTTGCGCAAAACTGTCCAGAATTTGGACAGTTTTGCGCAACGTTTTTGAAATCGATGAACGGAGTCTCAAACGGTGTCGGATTGACCTGAAATTTTGTGGGGAGCTTCATAACAAGTATATCTAGTTACTGCAAAAAAAAATTCAAAAAAAATACTTACAAACACCGAACAGAGGGGGCGTGCGCAGGTAATTCTACCTGCGCACGTTCTTAGGTACATTTTTTGCATATATATATATATATATATATGAGTGTATATATATGTTATGAATGTGTGTGTGTATGGAGTAATGAGTATTGTTGGCGGCCTATTTAGCCTTCTATCAACTAATTAAATAGCAGTATATGGCATACTACTTTTAAGATGGAAAGTGAATAGTTAGGGACCACCCACGACAATTTACTTATATCATGTAAGTCGAAATAGGCTAATGACTCATGTTTCTATTTTCCATTCATATACATACACATACATATATATGTATGTATAGATTAATGGCTATCTAAGGTTTTCCTTTAGTTGCTGACATATGGCAAAATCTTATTGCTTCAAAAAATTCAACACATGCTTATATTATTATAGTAATGTACATTATATGACATGATAGATATCTCATATATATCTTGATGTGGTGTTCTCCTCCCTAAGATGTACTCAATGTGAGCACTTGTACTATATGGGGAAAAAGGTGCAATGCTGGCATATATAAGGTATATTTCTCATGTCATATGAGGTACATTATTATATATATATAGAGTTGGATTACAAAATGTTTGTTTATTTTTAATGAAATTTAATGCCACAGGTAGAAAATTTGTAAACCCAAATCACTAATTTGTTCCATTGCATGTTATCTAACCCATCTTAACAATCTAAGAATAAAATGTCAAATGTTTTTTTGGATATGTTGACCAATACATCATGTGACAACAACTTTTCGGAATTTTATTAAAAGATACTAATTTTCAGGTTCTTGATGCATATGTAAAACATGTCGAAATCATTTAAAATTTGTTTGTAGATAATAGAGATGGATTAAATCACATCTAACGGAAGGAATTTGTGTTGGGAGCAATGATCTAGGAGCTTGGTTTGATGATGACAAACGTGTCGTTATATCTAACGTGTGTGCTTAGTGTGTTTCAGGCTTGACGAAACGATATACTTTCACTATTTGGCGGAATTGCTATTCGTATAGCATATTAGGAGAGAGGGAGTGTGTGTGCACAAAGAGGATTTGACTTGGTCAATGTGGAGAGAGATGAAATCTATTTGGGATGTGGTCAAATCAATTAGAGATTAATTTCAATTTGAATTGCTATCAAATCCCAATTTGATCAAATCAAATCTCCTATTTGAGGTGCAAAGTGATAGAACCAAATCTCTAATCTCCTATTCAAAATAGGATTCCCCGTAACCGCATCACCCCATCATCACCCTATAAAAACCCATCCTCTAGGGTTGAAAAGATGTGCGGCAACCCTCTCCAAAATTATAGTCGGCCAAGTGTTCCTCTTGTGAAATCTCCAAGCAAAATACCCTGCAAGCTTTTTGTTTTCCTCAGCCGCAAGTTGGACAAGAAGCGACTGTTTTGTGGTGCAGGGATTTATTTGCGGCCACAAAAATTCGGCTGCAATGCAAGGCTACACGTGATAAAGGGGAAGCACAATATTTTTGAAATTCTTAAGTGCAAGCATTTTTAATATCAAAAGACTCCTTTGTTTATTATAATAATTGAGGCTGTTTCTTTGCAGGGCCGAAGTATTGACTTCATCACGTGGGCACTAGCAGGGAATTAAAGTTTTTGTTTATTTGGCCATGCATTAATCTCTATCTCTTGTACTTATGAAGGTTTAAATACCATGCTGCCGAATTCTTTGAGTCCCCAAGCATTGAAAGCAGCCGAAAATATTTGAACCCATTCATTGCCATATGCTAGCAACCAAAATTATAATTTTGTTGTGATTTTCCAAAGGAGCAGCTGCCGAACTTTCATCAAGCCTCAATTAATTGTTGTTGCATGGCACAACAAAAATTCGGCGGCCTGTTCTCAAAAATTCTTGTGCAATGAAGTTTGAAGGGGTAAGTTCTTTACTTTATTATTAATAAAAGCTGATACAATTTTCTCTTTACAGGGGAATCAACAAAGGCCTCTTACCGAATTCTTTGGGAAAAGCAGCCGAAGTAATTAAGGGCCGCACAAAACACAGGAGCAATAAGGGAAGGCCGCCATCTTTTTTTTAATTGTGTCTGCCGAATTTAAAGTGCTCCTCATTGTTATTTTTCAACACCAATCTCAAGGCCAAGAGCTGATCACGTGTGTGCTCAAAAATTTCACCCCAAGAGCCGCACTAAATTTCTGAGGCGTTTCCGGTTTTAAGTTCAAAACAATTTTTTTGAGACAGCTGCACATTTTTAGAGAGCTTGGCCGAAACACTTTTTTGTGCAAGGTTCCTCTTTGTTTGCTCCAATCAAAAAAATCTGTGAGGGGGCCGAATCATTTTTTTGGGGGTGCTTGCTCTGTGTTGTTTTGACTGTGAAGCCAATTGTTTTTGGTGATGAGATCTGCCTGATTCAAAGGAGCCAATTTTGTTTTGTTTTGGCAATTCTCAAAGATCAGATCATTTACCTAACATCTATTTATTTGGGATTTAATTGTTTGCAGGAAATCAAAGAGGAACTCACAGAGGTCATGCATACATCAAGCTGCAATATTTGAGCAAGACCTTTCTAATCCAATTTGAGAAGCAGCAGCCGCAAGTATAGGAGGCACATGTTTAAGGATGGCCGAAAAATCTCAGAGAGCAAATTCTAGGAGGACAGTGCCGCAACATAGAAAGGAAGGACAGTGCCGCAACATCAGAAAGTGCCGAGGCCGCAACTTGAGTTACTGGTGCCGAGGAGACCATTAATACTTGCCAGACGACTTCTGGCCTGTGCTGACTGACGAAGACGACGCCGCTATACGAACTGAGCTTTCTAAACTCTGTTCTTTATTATTTTGTGTAGTTGTGTTAGATCTTCGTAGGGGAAACTTTACCATTTTCTGTGACTATTTTGGGACTTGTCTAGTAGGGACTAGACAAGTGGGACCCAGCTAGTCTGGGACTAGCTGATAGAAAGCTTTACTAGGATTGATAGTGAGAGAAAACACTGTGTGTGTGGGTACTGAGAGCCTGGCGAGTGTAGAGACGTATAGGGTGCTCTGAGCGTGCTCTAACTTGTGGTTTTGTACCTATTACACTATTCAATACTAGTTCTGCTTTGGGGGCTGGAGTAGGTCGTTGGGACGACCGAACCAGGGTAAATCTGTTGTGTACTCTTGTCTACTTTTTATTTACCCTGTTGGTGCTATAACTGCGTGTGCTTATTCGTGGGTTGCACGAATTATTTTTATAAGCCTATTCACCCCCCTCTAGGCTAGGATCCAGATCCAATAAGTGGTATCAGAGCCAGTTTAGTAGATCTAGCCTAGTTTGACCATGGACCACATTGATAGTGCTTTTACTGAGGGTTAGTCTGTTTCCCGACCACCTAGATTTAATGGAGTAGACTATGCTTATTGGAAAAATCGTATGAGAATCTACTTGATTTCTATTGATTATAAAGCTTGGCAAATTGTTGAAAAAGGCTATAAATCACCTGTTATTAAAATTGAAAACACTGAGATGCTTAAACCTGATGATAAATGGGATGATAATGATTGGAAGCTTTATTCTCTTAATGCTAAAGCTATGAATGCTCTCATTTGTGCATTAGATAAATCTGAATTCAATCGCATCTCACATTATTTAACTGCGCAGGAAATATGGCATACTTTGGAGGTGACGCACGAGGGAACATCACAGGTGAAGGAGTCTAGACTTGCACTTCTGAGCACGAAATACGAGAGATTTCGCATGCTACCATCAGAGACCATATCAGAAATGTTTGCGAGGTTCACCAACATTGTCTACAAGTCTAGCTCGCTCGGTAAGCCATATTCTAGCCTTGAACAGGTGAGAAAGATATTAAGAGCACTATCAAGCTCTTTCAGGCCTAAAGTCATTGTCATCCAAGAAGCGAAAGATCTGTCACAGATGAGGGTGGAGGACTTGATAGGTAATTTAATGTCCCACGAGCTTGAATTGCAAAACGTGGATAAAAGGGAGAAACCTGAGGAGAAGAAGAAAGCTACCAAGCCACTTGCTCTGAAAGCTGACGAAGGTGAAGATGATGATGATGACATAGCGCTAATGGTCAGAAATTTCAGAAAGTATGTCCAGACCAAGCAAGGAAGAACAGAAATGGCACCCAGGTTTAATCGCTCTAACTTTTTTCAGTCTTCTAAGCAAAATTATGATCAGAATGCTACTAATAGAATGACTTGTTTTAAATGCAAGAAAAGAGGACATCGAATGAGGGATTGTCCACATGAGACAGCTCAGGTAGCTAAAGAAAAGGGAAAATCCAAGGTGCTAACTTGGGATATGGACAGCGAAGCTGAGAGTGAGGAGGAAGAACATGAAGCCCACTCATGCATGGTATTGATGGGAATACACGATGAGGTAATTTCTGGTAGTAAAACTGAACTCCTTACTCTTTGTAAAGAAATGCAAGATAAAATAGTAGAGCTTGAATCCACTATAGATTATAAAAATGAGAACTTTGAAATGCAACAATCTGAATATGAAATGTCTAAAGAGATTGAAAAACTCAAAATTGATATTGTTGCTCGTGACTCTACTATTGACACTTTGAAAAAGGAAAAGTCCAGTTTTAATGATGAAGCACCTTGTCTCTCTTGCCCTTCCTTGATGAATAATATTAGCATGCTTAAACTTGATTTGATTAAGCTCGAAACTGAAAAAGATTATGTGATTAGAGAGCTTAATGATAAATTCTGCATGTTGGATAATGATTTTAAAAGGAAAATGGTTGAATTTGAAAAGAAGGAAGAGGAAAACAAGAGAACTTTTATAAGTAAATACACATTGCTTGTGGAAGAAAATAAATCGTTGAAGTCCAAAGTCTCTAATCTTGAATTGGCCATTAAGAAATTCTCTATGGGAAAACAATCGTTGGATACTATTTTAGAGAATCAATTATGTGGCAATAATAGAAGAGGACTTGGTTTTGGTCTGAAAAACGTTGAAAAGCAAAAATTCAAGAAATTCCACAATGTTCCCTTTATTGCAAAGAATAAATATGCAAAGTGCTTTACTTGTGATAGTGTAGGCCACACTTCATATTATTGTAAATTTAGGAACACAAATATCAAGTTTAAACAAGTGTGGGTTCCTAAAACAATATTGGCTAACACTAGTGGACCTTGTTGGATTCCAAGGTCACACTTAACACCTTTCATGTAGGTGTGATGGAGTTTTGGCGAGTAGCGTTAAATTCAATGTCTCATTCTTTTAGCTCCTTCGTCAAAAAGCGACGAGAAGGTATAATTTTTATCCCGCTTTGCATTCCATTGCATACATTCATAGATTTGTTTGTGTGCTTGATTTATTTTGATTTGTGTGCCTGCATGCATGATGTTTTAAATGTTTTTATCTCTGAAAAAAAAAATTGAAAAACCAAAAATCAAAAAAAATTGTGCTTATTGATTATTCTCTTATGAATCTCTTAAGTGGTATTGTATGAATGATCAATCTATCCCTTGTAGAAGTCAATTCATTATTGTTGTAGCTACATGAACATGATGTTATTCTTTTTAGTAGACATGACATGTCTCATAAGTTTTAAACTTGACTTCTACACCTACATTTGCACTTTCACGATATTTGACTTTTTAGTACTTTTGGAGATTCTTTTGAAGAATAATGGAAAGTGAATGTAGGAATGATTAATTTCTGAAATTTTCTAAGGGATATGAAGTGTTTAGCCATGAATAAAAATTGAGCACAAAAGAATTGCAAATGAAAAAAAATATGAAAATTGCTCCGTATGAAAAATGGATACACTTCATGGCTAATACACAACCCACGAGTATCCAACTTATGCTAAATGGGTAATCATTAGCGTTGGTGTATATAACTCGTCAAGCAATGCCACCCCACATTTAAAAGTCCTTTTAGGCCATGTTTTGGGGTTTGGTAACTTGAACTCATCTTTAATGAAGTGGGAAAAATCAATCCTAGTGATATTCATGAAAAATTAGAAAATGCGGATTGATTTGGTTGATTTTCTGAAATTGAATCTCCTCTAGTACTTTATTGTCTATATCATTACACTTACACAAAGGTGGAGAAGTCTTGTTATGAAATTTTATGAGCTTGAATTGGCTAATTTTTGGAAAACTCATGCAAATAGCACGCTACACTTAATAATGGTTTATTTTTGCATGGAATAACTTTGTGACTTAATGAATCCACTTTTGGTGATTACAAAGGGGGAGAAAGACAAGAAAGATTTGATGTCGAATGTCGGTATTATTTATTGAAGGGTGAGCATGAAAAATACTGTTGAAGGGGGAGCTTGAGAGAAGGGGGAGCATGCTTTTATATTCACTATCTGTTGTGCATGCGTTGTAAAGCTTGAATGACTCATCCATACATAATATTGCATTACACCCTTCAACACACTTCACACACACGTCTATTGCTCAAATCTTTCATGGGTTTGTCATCACCAAAAGGGGGAGATTGTTGGGAGCAACGATCTAGGAGCTTGGTTTGATGATGACAAACGCGTCGTTATATCTAACGTGTGTGCTTAGTGTGTTTCAGGCTTGACGAAACAATATACTTTCACTATTTAGCGGAATTGCTATTCGTATAGCATATTGGGAGAGAGGGAGTGTGTGTGCACAAAGAGGATTTGACTTGGTCAATGTGGAGAGAGATGGAATCTATTTGGGATGTGGTCAAATCAATTAGAGATTAATTTCAATTTGAATTGCTATCAAATCCCAATTTGATCAAATCAAATCTCCTATTTGAGGTGCAAAGTGATAGAACCAAATCTCTAATCTCCTATTCAAAATAGGATTCCCCGTAACCGCATCACCCCATCATCACCCTATAAAAACCCATCCTCTAGGGTTGAAAAGATGTGCGGCAACCCTCTCCAAAATTATAGTCGGCCAAGTGTTCCTCTTGTGAAATCTCCAAGCAAAATACCCTGCAAGCTTTTTGTTTTCCTCAGCCGCAAGTTGGACAAGAAGCGACTGTTTTGTGGTGCAGGGATTTATTTGCGGCCACAAAAATTCGGCTGCAATGCAAGGCTACACGTGATAAAGGGGAAGCACAATATTTTTGAAATTCTTAAGTGCAAGCATTTTTAATATCAAAAGACTCCTTTGTTTATTATAATAATTGAGGCTGTTTCTTTGCAGGGCCGAAGTATTGACTTCATCACGTGGGCACTAGCAGGGATAAAGTTTTTGTTTATTTGGCCATGCATTAATCTCTATCTCTTGTACTTATGAAGGTTTAAATACCATGCTGCCGAATTCTTTGAGTCCCCAAGCATTGAAAGCAGCCGAAAATATTTGAACCCATTCATTGCCATATGCTAGCAACCAAAATTATAATTTTGTTGTGATTTTCCAAAGGAGCAGCGGCCGAACTTTCATCAAGCCTCAATTAATTTTGTTGCATGGCACAACAAAATTTCGGCGGCCTGTTCTCAAAAATTCTTGTGCAATGAAGTTTGAAGGGGTAAGTTCTTTACTTTATTATTAATAAAAGCTGATACAATTTTCTCTTTGCAGGGGAATCAACAAAGGCCTCTTACCGAATTCTTTGGGAAAAGCAGCCGAAGTAATTAAGGGCCGCACAAAACACAGGAGCAATAAGGGAAGGCCGCCATCTTTTTTTTAATTGTGTCTGCCGAATTTAAAGTGCTCCTCATTGTTATTTTTCAACACCAATCTCAAGGCCAAGAGCTGATCACGTGTGTGCTCAAAAATTTCACCCCAAGAGCCGCACTAAATTTCTGAGGCGTTTCCGGTTTTAAGTTCAAAACAATTTTTTTGAAACAGCTGCACATTTTTAGAGAGCTTGGCCGAAACACTTTTTTGTGCAAGGTTCCTCTTTGTTTGCTCCAATCAAAAAAATCTGTGAGGGGGCCGAATCATTTTTTTTGGGGGTGCTTGCTCTGTGTTGTTTTGACTGTGAAGCCAATTGTTTTGGTGATGAGATCTGCCTGATTCAAAGGAGCCAATTTTGTTTTGTTTTGGCAATTCTCAAAGATCAGATCATTTACCTAACATCTATTTATTTGGGATTTAATTGTTTGCAGGAAATCAAAGAGGAACTTACAGAGGTCATGCATACATCAAGCTGCAATATTTGAGCAAGACCTTTCTAATCCAATTTGAGAAGCAGCAGCCGCAAGTATAGGAGGCACATGTTTAAGGGTGGCCGAAAAATCTCAGAGAGCAAATTCTAGGAGGACAGTGCCGCAACATAGAAAGGAAGGACAGTGCCGCAACATCAGAAAGTGCCGAGGCCGCAACTTGAGTTACTGGTGCCGAGGAGACCATTAATACTTGCCAGACGACTTCTGGCCTGTGCTGACTGACGAAGACGACGCCGCTATACGAACTGAGCTTTCTAAACTCTGTTTTTTATTATTTTGTGTAGTTGTTGTGTTAGATCTTCGTAGGGGAAACTTTACCATTTTCTGTGACTATTTTGGGACTTGTCTAGTAGGGACTAGACAAGTGGGACCCAGCTAGTCTGGGACTAGCTGGTAGAAAGCTTTACTAGGATTGATAGTGAGAGGAAACACTGTGTGTGGGGTACTGAGAGCCTGGCGAGTGTAGAGACGTAGAGGGTGCTCTGAGCGTGCTCTAACTTGTGGTTTTGTACCTATTGCACTATTCAATACTAGTTCTGCTTTGGGGGTTGGAGTAGGTCGTTGGGACGACCGAACCAGGGTAAATCTGCTGTGTACTCTTGTCTACTTTTTATTTACCATGTTGGTGCTATAACTGCGTGTGCTTATTCGTGGGTTGCACGAATTATTTTTATAAGCCTATTCACCCCCCTCTAGGCTAGGATCCAGATCCAACAATTTGTGTTCACAATTTTTATATTTTGAACGTTATGTTTTCGTTCAAAATATTGATGAAATTTTTGTAGTCCATCACACACACATATAAGAATAATGGATAGCTGTCCAATGGAGGAAATTCTTGCATCATAGAGAAGTTCACTCTTTTTTTCTTTATGAGCGGTGCTGTTCATGTTGATCTACATATTTTAAAACCTAGATTGATAGCATAATAAGTGAAGCGTAAGATAGAAATGCTTTATTCTTTCTATATGTACTAGTCATTCTGCACATGGAAATCACATGTATAAAATTCAGTAGGAAGGTATTACTCAGGTCGGTCCACCTTTTTAAAACCCCCACCATAAGATTGTCACTCCGCAGCTCTTGATAGTAAAAAGCTAAATGGAGTGGATTATTAATGGGCATCACCATCTTTTATTTTTTACCGTGCAAAGATGGGCGGACCGAACTGTAAGTTAAAAATGAAATTAAAAAACAAAACCATGGCACACAAATGGTCTAAACTGAACATCTTTTTTTGTAATTTAATGCATTTATTTCCTGGGACATTTGTTAGCTTATGGGGGAGGACAGGTGGCAAACAGCAAACCTTCCAAGGGGGTTGCATTAATAATAATAATAATAATAATAATAGAGAGAGAGAGAGAGACTGTGTGTGTGTAAGGGGTATGTAGTGACACTATAGGTAACACCCTGCACCGTACAGTCTTGCCCTTTCCTACAACTTATTTTGTTTTGAGATTGGTGCATTGATTTTTTTGCACTGATCTCAAAGCTATATCAATGGTGTGGTAGATTGTTGCTTGCGGTGTCACAGTAGACCCCTTTTCCCCTATATATACATACATGCCATATGTATGTACATACTTACCTACTTACATATGCATGTATGTAGAGAGAGAATGGGACCTACAATCGATAGCATGTGGAGCAATGGTGGGCCATCTTACAGATATTCATTCCATTCATATTGATCTACACGTGTATACGATTCAAATTGACTTTTCGCTATTATTTTCCCGTCATAAAATTCTTTGAAATGTAAATTCAATTTCAACTGTCAAAAAACAAAATGAAAGAATTTGAGGGAGATACATGGAACCCATACTATATAAAGTTTAAACTTAAAGGTCAAAATTGGTCAAAAGCACACGTGAATCCATAACATTATATATATGGAAATTCTGTAATTAAGGGTTGGACTTTATATATTTTGTTACACTGATCAGTACATAATTTGAAAATGTGTTAGGTCCAGGGAAGTTCAGGAAATTTTAACACATTCCAGTAGATGCTAGAATCAAAGTACATAACATCTTCTAAATGATTTGGCAAATATACTGTTTACCCCTTGCAGGATGTTTGGAAATCGTGTTCCTCACATGTTAGACAATGATTATACGCCATATTCTGCAGTTGATATCTTTGTTAAAGATTTGGTATGGATTTGGACTCTTAATTTGTCCATTTTATTAGTTTTTACACACCTAACCAAACATAATTGTATCAAGCTTCTCATCCACATGATTTTACGTTGGCAGGGCATTGTATGCAGTGAAGGATCACACCTCAAAATACCACTTCATATATCAAGTGCTGCACACCAATTATTTATATCCGGTGCTATGATCATTGATACCTTCTTTATCTGTTCATCCTTTATCCTTGATTTCCCATCATGCACATGATTTACTAGAATGCTATAATTGCTTTTTTTGAGACTATGATTTTCTACTTTCTGTAAACTGAATCCCCTCAACCAGAAACATATTTAAGAGGATGCTTTACCTCTTTGTTTATATTTTCACAATGTTGTATCTTCAAATATTCTTTAATGACATTGCTAATGCTTCTGGAGCTTTTCAGTGCAAATAATTCTTAATACATTCACTGAACAGGATCTGCTTCTAGTTGGGGTCGGTTCGATGATGCTGCGGTAGTAAAGGTATGCTTATGTTGGCTCCAGATTTTTTGGCTCATTTTGAAAATAATTGATATATCAATTTTTTAATCAGTCATTATCATTCAATGTCAAAGAAAATATTGCAACCCTAAAATTGGAAAGGATGTGCCTATATTAGTTTTCTTTATAGTAGCCACTGTACTCCGAAGTGTCTTGCCCTGAGACTGGACACACGAGAACCACTATATGTGTATGAAATTTAGTGAAATTATCATGCACATATAAGGTTATGTGATTCAGCATAAGCATGATTTAAAATATGAATTCAAGGTAAAAATAAATTTACTAAATTTCAATACATCCAAATAGCTCAAGATTCTAACAACTTAATAATATATACCACTAACCCTTATTACAGTACTTCCTCATGAACTCTACCTAGTAAGAGATCCCAATCTTTTATACCTTGAGCTTCCATGTACCACCAGACACTACTCGAAATGTGGAAAGGGGTTATAGAATGGACTGAACAAACAAGCTTGGTAATTTCATGCATCAAGTTGATGTTGGTCTTAAATTACATAGACATGGTTTTATGCATCAAGTTGATGTTTCAATTCATGTTCAAAATAATTTCATGTGTTCAAGTACTAGTATCAAGCCACAATTCTGTTGATTCCGTAATAAATTATAGATAGCCTGTAATCACGTAATATAACATGTCACCTAACAGTTTCGCTAATTTGGCATGCATGATAAGTGGTTTTACAATAGGACAAGTATGGTTATACAAATGTATTATTCATTACTCAAAGAGTATGCCAACCTAAATTTACTATAAAATCCTATGCACACTTTCTTCAGTTTAAATAGTTAACCACAATAACATTTAATTTTTAAATTAGAAAAATATTTTAAAATAGAAACAAAAATCCATTTAGATCCGTGGGATCAGATTCATGTTTGGCACCCTAACTAGTTTGCTGTCTACCTACCTAGATGGGGTTGCTCAAATAAACACATATACGTAACTAAAATATCCAAATCGTAAGCCTGCAATGATTATAGCATCAAAATTCTAGAGTCAAAGTCCACTGCATGAATAATATCCCAACAAAAGCACAAGGAACCCTGGAGAGCCCATGAGGTCACGCCGATGCCTAGGAAAGCACAAGACAGACCAATAAAAATTTGTCAAGCCATGATAGTTACGGCATGGCCCAGAACAACCACAGGCAGCCTGCGAAACGTCTAACAGCACCCGAGAACCTCAAAACACCAACAGCAACCGAGAGTCACCAGCTGTCGATAAGGAACACCCAAGAGAAACCCACAGCAAGGCATCGGCCAGCGGCAAAGAGAAACCGAAACAACCCCATGACGAGCCCTCCTTCCTCAGGCCGCCGAAGTCAAACAACAAAACACCCAATCAACAAGAACTAAGTAAGGTGACAGAGAGGGTCGTCGAAACCGTAACTAAGGGGTGCCGTAAATTAAATCATTGTGTGCCAATCCCTCTTAGCGAATACATGAATCGTTATCTCCCCATCAGCATGAGAACCCCCAACAAATATGCATGTTGATTCCATCAATCAAGCTATGAATTTCAGAAATCAAACAAAATAAACTGAAAGCTTGGAAAGAATATTATCTAATGTTCAAGAGGTTTGCAGAAATCCAAAGCCCTAGAAAGATCGATAATTCAAGAATCGAACAATTTGTTAAATCGAAAGAATTTTTGAGAAGAAAATAATTTTGTATGATAAAAACCCTTGAAATTTGTAGAACTTAAATAGAAGAGGAAAACTTGAGAGGATAGAGGAGGAGTTCGTATGTGATAGGAGTTCGATTTGACGAGTACGTCTATCGTAACTGAAGAGAAAACGACTCGGGAGGGGATCGGCTAGAGTTTCTAGGGTGGCAGCTGTTCAGTGTCGATTGAAGAGGGAATGGATTGGCTACTAATGAAGACAGGAGGATATGGTTCTATCCCTTTTTGGGATGAAGAGCATGGGCTCGGGCCTATTGGGAGAGGGAAAAGAAAGAACAAGAGAAGAGAATGTTTTTGGGTCGGCATGCTAAGAAAATAAAAGAAAGAGAGAAAGGGAGGTTGGGCTGAGAGCTTGGGGTTGGGCATGTTGCTTTGGTCTTCATAGAGAGAGAGAGAGAGAGAGAGAGAGAGAAGGGGGTAGGTGGCTGTGGGTAATGGGCTTAGGCTGTGCAAAGGGAAGGAAAAGAAAATAAGGAAGTTGAAAAGAATTGAATGGCTTTTGGTTGTGGGCTTTTGTTGTTTGGGTCAAAAGAAAAAGGAAAGGAAAATTATAGAAAAGAAAATATTGGAGAGGAAATAAGAAATATATTTTAGAAAAATATAAGAAATTATGAAAAATCCTCCAATATCACCATTTCAATTTTAGAGAGGGGAGAACACGGGGCAGTTGAGGAATTGGAAAGTGAGCAAGAGTTATAATAATAGGGATAGCAAGAGTTATAATAATAGGGATAGGTTTTGTTAGGGAATTGGGTTTGGGTTTTGGGTTACAGGTTTTCGGTCTGGTCTAGGGTAGTTGAATATGTTTAGTTAGGTTTTAAAATTTAAATTTCAGTTTTATTAAATTTAATTATATATAACTTTTATTTTTAATACCAGGTTCAGATCTGATTATTCATTGGGGTTTAAGTGGGTTTAATTTGTTATAAATTTTGAATTTAAATTTTTAGTTTTAAAAAAACATTGGTTAACAGGCTGCGGGTTAGAGTCGAATGGTGAATAAAAATTAAAATGAAGTCAGAAAAATTATGGAAAAATTACAGGAAATTATTTAAAACTAAACGGGACAATTTTGATAAGAAATCATTTTTATTATATTATAAAAACATAGTGCATCGGATTAGGACAGTTACACTAAGTGTACCGTAAAGCTGGTCATTTTCATGGAATGGCCCAGTTTTGCCTTGATATGCCTTTGAAGGTCACATATGTCGTATCTTTTTTAATGAATCAAAGAAGAAACTGTATATTATAATAATTCAATCTGTTTAATACTTTGCTTTCATAGTGACATTTCACTAAAGTAGCTGAAATTTAGGCTGATTTGTCTTGTGAGTGAAATCAACTTACACAGTATTACACACACACACACACACACACACACACAAGTATTTCGCATTCCATGTGGGCACGTGGTCCCACCACACACACACTCTCTCTCTCTCTCTTTATCCATTTTCCCTCTCTTCATTTCCCAAATTCACCCACGCCCACAGCCTCTCTCCCTGCTCGTCCCCACCACCTGTCCACTCCATTTAATCCCGGCCCTTGTGCATATTGGGACAATCACATCCGTCTTTTTATAGACTGGTTTGTCCCAGTCAGCAAGGGCCCAAGAGGATATGCTGTGTTTTATGGAATAGTGTGTGTGTGTGTGTGTGTGTGTGTGTGTGTGTGTGTGTGTGTGTGTGTGTATTGTTCTTGATAGGATGTTGATGTCTTGGCAGGTCTATGAGAAACTAACTGGTGTGAAAGTTGAAGGGAAACCTCATGTTCTTATTAAAGAAGAAGTCTTAACGTCTCTTCCACCTGAATGGCCGGAGGATCCAATCGAAGAAATTCGTACTCTAGAGTCTCAAAATGATTCAAAGATCCTTGTAGTCTTGGATGACGATCCCACAGGAACCCAAACAGTCCATGACATAGAAGTTTTAACTGAATGGTAGGGCTTCCATGTGATGCTTGTTAGCATTTTATTTCGTTGAATTTTGACTGCTATTATAGTTTTATTTGTAGACCATTTGATTGTGGATCCATATACAGTAGATCATTGCCGCTAGATGAGTTCCATTTTGACAGACTGGTTACCTCTGCTGCTGACTGTTTTTTAATCTTTTGTAAGTTCAGGAATATTAAGACACTAACAGAGCAGTTCAGCAAAAGACCTACCTGTTTTTTCATTTTAACAAATTCCAGATCGCTGAGCACTGAGAAGGTAGATAATTTACGATGGGCAACATACCAAATTTGGTGATCTCGTTCTACAATTAATTATATTTCCTGTTATTATAGAAGTGTTTCCATGGATGTTAAGGCAGATTATACTGATACATATTTGATAATTTGTAGGCTGTATTGATGACAAAAGAAATATGTAAAAACCTTGATCTTGCCGCTAAAGCAATTAATGGAATTAATTACACTGTGGTTCTAAGAGGTGATTCGACACTCCGTGGACACTTTCCTGAGGCAAGACCTATATGGCTTCTTTTTGTTCATGTTATACTTATTTCCTAGCCATGCTTACTACTGTTTTAAAGTTAAACTTGAATTTGTAAATTCTACAGGAAGCTGATGCAGCTGCTTCTGTACTCGGGGAGATGGATGCATGGATTGTTTGTCCCTTTTTTCTTCAGGGAGGGCGTTACACTATTGATGATATCCACTATGTTGCTGATTCTGATAGGTAAAAGTTTGGTTTTTGTGCATTAGGATATCTCAATTCTCAAATTAACTAATTTCCAATCTGTTTGGTTGTTTTTCTCTTTAGGCTTGTTGCTGCTGGGGAAACTGAGTTCTCCAAAGATGCTGCCTTTGGTTACAAATCCTCGAATCTCAAAGAGGTATAAATATATTCGCCCATGTGATGTTCACCCTGATCACAATACCTGTAAGTGGAATAAATGATCTTTTGCAATGAATTATAGTGGGTCGAAGAAAAAACAAGAGGAAGGGTTCCAGCCAAAAGTGTAGAATCAGTTTCTATTCAACTCTTGCGAACAGGTGGGCCAGCTGCTGTTTGTGAACATCTTTGCAGCCTGCAGAAGGTATACAAAAATTGGTCTTGAAAAGTAAGGAATCAGTTGCTCTTTCTTTTTATATATTTACAGAACAATCCATGGGTAAATTTTGTTTTGGGTCTCCCTTATGCCATATACAAATCATGGTCCTAGGTAGCGATTAATCTGAACAATTTAAAATTGGACAATTTTTCGAAAAAAACAAAAATTAAAAACAATTTGAAAAATCGACTGAAAAAAATTTAATTAGCAAAACGGATCAAGTTTTGCCACGTCAGGACTGAGATGTTTTGGACTTGGCCGTACTTACCAAGTGCGGCAAATTTGGCTGCACTTGGCAAGTGCTGCCAACAATGTTTTTGGACTTGGCTGTACTTGGCAAGTGTAGTCAAATTGTATTGCTGGTAAGAATTTGACATCAAAGATAAGTAGATGGGTGCTATAGAGCTTGGTTGCAGGGTGAGAGGTCTTGGGTTCAACTCTTGAAAACCTCCTTAAATTAGTTTTTATATTTTTTCACCAAAAAATTTGTTTAAAGGGGAATTTCGAGATTCGAACCTAAGATCTCTCACCCCATAACCAATCGCCATACCATCCAAGCACTTATATTTAGTATGAAAATTCTGCCAACAATACAATTTGGCCGCACTTGGCAAGTGCGACCAAATTGGCATCCAAGCACTTATATTTAGTATGAAAATTCTGCCAACAATACACTTTGGCCGCACTTGGCAAGTGCGACCAAATTGGCCGCACTTGATAAGTGCGGCCGAGTCCAAAAACATTGCCAACAATATAGTTTGGCCGCACTTGACAAGTGCGGTCAAAGTTGTCGCACTTGGCAAGTGCAGTCAAATTTGCCACACTTGCCAAGTGCGGCCAAGTTGAGTCAGCACTGACGTGACGAAACTTGGTCAGTTTTGCTAATTACAATTTTTTTCGGTCGGGTTTTCAAATTATTTTTAATTTTTGTTTTTTTTCCAAAAGTTGTACTTTAAAATTTTAATCCGTACCATGCCAAAGAACCCAATATTATGTCTCTGTTTTTTACTGAATAAAAAATGTTTTTCCATATTTGCTTTCATTTAACACAAAGCCCTACTAAGAAATTATCTTGTCTTTTTAATGTAGAAAGACCTTTGACCAATCCTGTAAAGGCCCGGTTACAAGGCCCCAAAGCCCCGGGCCCATCTCCCCTTTTAATAAACCCCCCACTTCCCTTTCTCTCTCCCACTCTCTAATTCTCTCTCGCCCAAGCCCAGCAGAAAAAAAAACCCTCGCCCCGACGTTCTCTCTCTCGCGGCTTACCCAAATCCCCCGTGCTCTCTCTCTCCATCGCATGCGGCGAAACCCCCCCCCCCCCCCCCCCCCCCCCCGATTTTCTCTCCCCCTCTCTCTCACGGCGAACCCCCCCCCCCCCGATTCTCTCTCCCCCTCTCTCGCGGCGAACCCCCGATTTTCTCTCCCCCTCTCTCTCGCGGCAAACCCCTCGCCGCTTCAAATCGAAACCCTAACCGCCGAGCTTCTTGCGAGGAAATCTCGACGTTTTCGGAGCCACGATTCACGCACGATAAGATCTCTTCCCTTTTCTCTCTCTTCTCTCCTTATATGAATGGATCTACTAGGGTTCTTTTTGCATGCGAAAATTATATTTTTCCACTTAAAAAGTTCTCGATTGCTGCTTGGAATACTTCGGTTTTGGCTCTGGAAGCTCGGATCTTGCTTCTGGGCTCCCGGTTTTGTTCTGTTGTTTTCGGATCTGCCTCTAGGCTCTCGGTTTTGCACTGTTGGCTTCGGATCTTTTATTCTATTTTCGCAATCTTCAATATCAGGTAGATTCCGAACCTATTAAGCTTCTAATTATTTATTTTCAGAATGAATATGATGATTCATGTAGATTTCTTAGAGAGGAAACCCCTCCATGAATATTTTGGCATCAATATACGTTTACGGCAGTCTTCACCGTTGTTGGTTATTGTTTCGTTTAGACCCTTAAGTTAATACGTGGTTGTGGTTGGCCGCCGAGGTGGAAGGCACGGCTGCGGTTTTAGCTAAGTTATTTATCTGACAGATGACCTATATGGCTGCATGCTAGGATGCCCAGTTTTTCTTGTTTGATGATCCTGTTGTGGGGTTTATCCTCTGTTTGCCTCTGTTAATGGTTCAGTTTGGGGTTTATCCTTTGTTTGCCTCTGTTAATGGTTCAGTTTACCTGTTACATGCCCAGTTTTGATTCTTTCTCTTGGTTCAGACATGTGTTTTTCCACTTATAAATTCAGTTCTGGTTTTCCTTATAGTTTCAGTTCTATTCGCTCTTATAGACCCTGTTTGCCATTATCGATTCAGTTCCATTTATTTTGGTACTGGCATCTTCAGTCCCCTTACATGTTTCTGGTGTGATGTCCTTTGTGTCGTGAGCTGTTCCTGATGCACTGTCCCCACTAGAGGATCTGTCCTGACCTAATTTCCCTATGCTCGGGCTGGTTTTATTAATTAAATATCATGGACCTAAGATGGACATCTTGTGTATCCACATAATGGACCGAGCAACCCCTCTAGGCAGGTAGACCACAACCACTAAAGGTGCCAACATGAATCTGATTCGTTCATAGCTTCTACTTTATCTTTTCAATTACATTTTCATAGACTTGTACTTTTGTTCTGTTACTTCTGTCATCTACTTTTTCGTCATTTAACTATGAGCTAAAAAGTATTTCTGGTAAATATTGGGCATGCGTTTCTAACTGCCTTTTTCGCTAAATTATATGTTTAGGAGTATGCAATAAGATTACACAAAAATATTGGTACGCCTGAATTCCCTGTACTAGACATGACAACTTAGTGTAGTTTTTGCATAACCCTCTAAATATATAATTTAGATAATAACTACATGAACAAGATATTCTGACATCCTAGATTTAGAACAAACACACTTGACATCACGGGCATGGGGTAACTTATAAATTGAGAGGGTGCGGGAGCGATTG
>CM061131.1:53047450-53080476 GCA_030789695.1 Scilla litardierei | reverse complement strand
ATCTAGGGCTTCATCTATTTTCTAGGTCAGCGCCGCCACCGTTTGTCCGATGGAGAGATTCGATTAATTGATGGCTTCCATGAGTTGTGCAAACCTCCGATCCAACTCACCCTTTTGTTCGTCCGCGTTCTTCTTAATCAAGTCGTGGATCTCGCCTTCAAACTTCCACATCTTCTCTTCCAATGCGTCGATTCTATCATTGGATCTCGTAGTCACCATGGATCGTCGTGCTCTGATACCAATTTGTTATGATTTAGGGGTTTTTGGAATAAAAGTTGGATTTTATTGTGGGAATGTGAGATTTTTATGGTAAAGATGGGATTTTTTGTGTGAAAAGAAGGGATTTGGGGGGAAAAGAAAGATTTTAATTGCTAAAAACTGAAATACAAAAGATAACATTGGCCACAATTCGAGAGGAGGCCGCTCTCCTAGCTTTTTATTCAAGAAGAAAGTCTAAGATCTCTCGGCTAGGGTTCTTGGACACTTAGAACAATAGTTTTCATAACATAATCAAGCTAAACCCCTTCCTAGTCGGTCCTAGCTTAAATAAAAGAAGATTGCACAATTACAGAATTTACGAAAACCTTTCTAATTTCTGAAATTACAGAAAATGCCCATGCGCGGCCACAAATCCCCGAAACGCATCACACTCTCTCTCTGACCCCTCTTTTATGTTCTTTCCCTTTTCTTTTTCACATTTCTTGTAGTCGAGCAACGAGCGAAGAACCGATCCGCTCCTTGTGTGAATGGCAGCAAAATGATCACATCAGCGTAACTGACAGCTCACATGCCACTTCCCCACGATCCTTCTCCCATATCTATTTATCTCTAGTAATCGCGCTCTCTCACCTATTTAAATTCCCAAAAACCATAACCCTTAGACGGTAGATCTAAGCTGTAATGACCCACTTTTAATTAGAAGGTCCATTTTTGTTTCGTTCCTTTCTCATTCTTTTCCCCCTTGTTTTTCTTTTTCTCCTCTCAATTAAAGGCCCAAGCCCAAGCCCAAGCCCAAGCCCAAGCCCTGAATCCCAAAAACCCCCACTCAAAAATATCTAACCCTTTCCCCAAAAACCCAACAGTAGCCTTTCCATTCTCTTTAAAAGAATGCAACGGGGGCTTTCCTTCTCTCCTTCGATAGAACGAGCTTCAGCCGCCCTCTTTTGTTTCGAAACCCTAGCCGCCTCTCATCTCACGATGCGAATCAGACTCGTTCCCTCTCTCTCCAACGAAACGCAAGCCAACGACCCTCTTTCGTCCCGTTCGAAACCCTAACCGCAACGAACGGCTGTCGCCTCCCTCGCATGAGTTCCTCTTCAATCTCTCTACGTGTTTCCCCTCTCCTATTTAAGGCCAGTTATGTTTCTAGTGGTTTCGGTTCATACAAAATCACATCTTTCTTCCTCAAACTTCTGAACGCATTGTTCTTTCCGATTTTAGGGTTTCGATCTCTTCTGAGGCTCATTTTGAATCTCCCATTCCTTCGATTAAGGTAGATTATTTCTATACTCAAGCCTTTTGTTTATGTTTTGTTTTCTTAATTTAATTATTTCGAAAATTATGTGAGTTTTCTTTACACCATGAATTTTCCATCGAAAGTCTACTTGATTTATTAATTTCTGGAGTGTTTGCATCATTACATATTGAGTATCTCTTGTACTACAATGAATTGTTAATTCGCTATTTATTTTGAAACATGGTGATGGACTACAGATGGTTGATTCAATTGTTTTAGAAACATCAAGGTAGACTTTGTTTTTGATAAAATAAACAGCTCATAGCATTTACTTAGCAAACTCTACCGTGTTTATGCAAAGAGAATGTTGTATACATTTACAATGATTCGGAGTTGCATTGTTGTTTGGGATCCTCCATTTCTGTTGATTACATCATATAAGCATAACTCAGGTTAAAAGTTATTAGCCACTATTATTGTGCCTCGGAAGCACTTGGTAGGCCTTCTTATTGGCTGACTCATACTTTACATCGCCATCGTATCCATGTATTGGTACATATATATGAGAAACCACGTGTTTTGAGTTCTGACACCTTTAGTTTTGAAGATTATTGTATGGTTGAAGCTGTTTTCCTTATCATTACTGTTGAGTGAATGGTTAAGATGTCTCCAAACTTGGTGATTTGTCATCCACAAATTTATCTCAATTAAATCCTGATTATTTTTGTAAGACATCCATGTGGCAATCAGTCCCCTGTGCGATAACTTCCTTACTGGCAGTTCATATCTTCAAACTCATGATACTTTATATATAAGTGTTTCAAGAAGCATATATAGCAAATATGTCAAATGCCGACGCCTTTGGGTAATGACTCTGAGCAGTCAGTCTACTGCGGATTATTGAGAATGCTGAAAATTGTAGATCTGATCTTATATCTGCATCAACTTTGTTTTCCCGCATAAAAGCATTTTAGATTTAAATCATTTTCCAACCTTGATATAAAACATGTGTTAAATCTAAAAGTGTTCCTCTTCATAGTTGGCGAATATGGCTTACATTCTTTTGCTAATATTTTAATATTAGTTTTATATCCATTCTACAGATTTAAATCTTATGCAACCGATATAATCGATTTATGCATCGACACTGATATTCAAATGCAATGCTACGCATGTTGATAACCATGTTGTACACTGAAATACATGCTCATGTATGCCATTGATATTGTTGATTACATATTGTACAAGTCAGAACATTGTGCCTGATCATTGAACAATTTACATTATTTGCAAACTCCTGGCATTATACACGATCATGTTGGGAACTACGTGCTACATGGGGCAAAGTACCACGGTACGCCGGCGGTCACCTCTTGAACCCATGAGAGCCACCTCTAGAATCCCCTCCACATGACAAATACCTGCAACTAGTACAAGGTCAGACACAATAATAGTAATAACATAAACACGTGGCATGAAAGCAGTATAATAGACAGTACAATGACACTACACTTGACTTATGGGTTTTGGGGTAACTCATATTAGAGAAAGTGCGGGAGCGATTGAAGACATGCTTTTGGCCCCTATCTGGGAGGATGTCCTTTCATGGATCCTGAGTTCTTGGTACAGTTGACCTTTATACTCGGCCCGGGGTAGCACCCCGCAGTCCAAGGTGGACTTCACGTTGCACATCGTGCTATTCAAATATGAGTCACATCACTAGAATAGGACAACTCATTTTGGTGTATAGTAGTAATTATAGGAGGATGTCTCATGCTAGATTTGTTGTTACAGTTTCTTGGTGGCTTGCTTGTTTATAACATATTAATGATTGATGTTGTGGATGCATGATAGCGAGATGTTTTCTTTACTTTTTGTTTATCAATGTCATTACTGCACTATTGTCTAATGTCAACATTCATATCTTTTTAAATATTTACGTTATTCAAGATTTGACATTTTCATACATTGTTACACTTTGCCCTATAAGATCAATTTTGCATGTTTGCACTTTTTTCTTTTTTACATAAACTGGAAGCTTGGATATATGTATAATCTACTGTCTAACCCAATCATATATCTATCAGGTGTTTCACATGTCTTATATTGAGTTGCACAGTTTGTCCCTTCTCTTGAGCTATTTGGTTCCTCTCATTGAGGTATGTTTTCGGTATATTTCTATTTATCCTATATTGACTTCACCGGTACCCAGCAGGACCTGCAAAATTATTAAGAGTGTGACGACACCCGTTTCTGGGGCGTTACATAAGCTCTCGATATCCTTATCTCGCCTCTCTCCTCCTCCATGTTCATCTTTTCTCGTCCTTTTAATGCTAGCAAGCGGCAGCTGTAGCCATAACTCCAGTGGTGAGATAGCACAGCCTCCTCGACTGTAGAGACAAGTTTTCTTCTTTTCTTTGTTCTATGGTGACAAGTTTCCTCGATCTCTTTTTAAAGCCTTAATAAACTTGGCTCAACACTGTGTGATTCGCTTGTAATGTCAATTTGATGGGCTGATCCATCCCTTTACTTGTCGATTGGGGTTTGATTCAGGTTTAATGCCCCGCTCGGGGCTCGCTTATCTTCTTCGGGTCTGTCCAACCCCTGAGCATCCTGCTTGGGGCTCAATTTGTATTCTTTAAGGTTGTCCTACCTCTGAGCATCTAGCTTGGGAATTGGCTTGTTCTTCTTTAGGGGTGTTTGCATCTTATCACCCTGCTTAAGGTTTGGCTTGACTGCTTTGAGGTTTTTTGCCTTGACAATTTTTCTTCGGGTGTTCTACTTGGCCTTAGGCCTCAGTTGTAGTAGTGTTGTAGCTTTGATTCCCTAGTTCGGGTTCTTTGTTTGGCCATATGCCTCTGTTTTGCTGTCATATGACTTCCAATCTCTGTTAATTCTCTGGTGACTTATGATTGCTTATGTTTGGGTCTGTTTTTGTCATGCCCCGCAACCTAGGGCGCGGATATTTTTCACAAGAATTGGCAGGATCTGCAGTTAATCAGTAGAAACAATCGAGGCCACGAGCAGAGATACATCAAAATGCTTAAGGAAGTTTTCCATTGATACATGTGAATTTACAAATTCGTTTACATCATACTATCAAAATACCATCAAAAAACATCCAAAAATATGACAGAAAAATGCTCATCACCTCACAATCAGAAATCAGCTATCTCTGCAGTGAAGTCTGAGTCGTCAAACACCAGAGTTTTCTCTGTCTTTGTCTCAGCATCTGATGGTGCAACAAAAACGAATAGCCGCTAATGGTCAATGGTAAATCACGGAAATTCTAGAACTCTATAATGGTAACAATTATGTGAGCATAATTAAAATTAAATAACAGATAGTCACATGAACTTGAAACAAGTAATTAATAAGGCATGTAATACATGTTATAGTTTGATGTTGTTTTATCATGATGTCTGCTAGTCATATAAATCCTAGCTTGTGAATCATATTGGAGAGTGCAATAAGCAACCAGAAATCCATCTTGTATCACGGGAGAGCTTATCCGAGCCAAGCTTAATAATAACAATATAAGGGGCTGACTCATTGACTCATTGACTCAGTTGCCCAACAATAACAGGAAGGGTCATTGTAAATAGAAGCATAGCTCCAGTCGCTCCCGCACTCTCACTAATAGAATTTAACCATAAAACCCAGTGAGTCTGAAAGTGCCAAGTGCATGTCAAGTGTACATCTTTTAATCTTAGTGATATGGTACATGTGTTGTTCTAAGTTAGTAGTATTTATTTGGTTTACACATGAATCATGAATCATGTTCGAAATCACATTGAAATAATATGGTGGTGTTCTACGTGATCCCATCCAGACATGTTTTCATGATTCTAACAAGATATTTCTTCACACTATTCCAACAGGATATTCCAATAATATGTTTCCACATGATATTCCAACAACAAGATATTCCGATAACAAGATAGTCAAATAACAGGATATTCCGATATTATTTGGTCATCATACCACACTCACCATATTATTACATTCAATGTCATGTAAGGTTGCAATAGGAAAACATGTAGCATGTAGCAGGTACTTAGAAACATGGAACATGAACAGGCAATGGGTGACATCAATTGTTGCATACAACTGATAAGTTCATAATTTAAACATGAACATATAGCATATGGATGGCAGGTAACAATTGAAATATTCTAAACATCTAACACATTATAAAATAGCCTAAATCTGAGTGGCAAGCAGTAATTAATAAAATAACCTAACCTAGATTTCTTGCGGTGAATGATGTAGCAACTAAAAATATGGGAGATTGACAATGGGGGAGAACCATTGTGATCTTAGAGAGTTCTTATCATTGATTGTTTTACGGGACAATCATATGTTCATGGTTTTATCCAGCAAGCGGTAGCCTTATGATCCAACAGACAGTAAGCTTATGATTTGACAGGCATTAATCTTCATTCTAACGATATCAAATGGCCAAATCCTCATTTACAATCATAGGGTTATCCAAATCCGACATGTAGGGCAAAGCCTGGGTTTTAATTTCATCATGGACAACCCATATACCAACTCACGGCCAACGGCCAAACCACATCCAACTTTCAAAGCCCATTCCAACCAACCCAATACAATAGCCTCACATCAAAGAATCTCCAAAACAGTAGGTCACCAACATCAAATTCACTGCAGAGGGATAAAACCCCAATGTACGTCACGACCACAGGCATGGAAGCCCAAAACAGTCACGATAGAGGAAATGGAAAGTCAACCATGGGACAGTCACGGTAAGGGACAAACCCCAAAACAAGTCACGTCAGTGGGGAAGAACCCCCAAGGCAAGTCACGGCAGTGGGCTGGGTGCCCAGTGAAGCACATAGCAAGAGGAAAAAACCACAAAAAAGTCATGGTCAAGACATGAAACCCAGTGGATAGCAACGACATAGACGAGGGGTGGCAACGGGGATCGCCGCCAAGCCCCGAAGACACCCGAGACTTGCTCACATTCATCATCCCAAGTGAAAATCATAAATTTAAAACCAAAAATCCAGAATTAAAGTGATTTACCAAAAATCAAAGACCGGCGTGTGAATCGGAGCCTCGTCGTGGGTGGCTACAGCTGCTTGGCCAGTGAAAATGGTGAAAACTGAACACAACCCAAACCCACCAGTAATTCTAAACTCAGTGAAGAGAAAACCATAGAAATTTTTTGAGAAAAATAATTTTTCTTGAAAACCAAAACCCTAGGAAACAAGGACAATCATAGAGTGAAGAGCGTGAGCCTTGGAAATCGCGAGGGGGCAGAGAGATTGTAGAATTGCCACAAAGAATATCGGCATCAGAACAGTAAGATTTCGTGACGAAATCGCATAATTACATGGCGTGGTGGGTTTGTGAGACAGTGACAAGTGTCCGGGAGATGGAACGAAGGAGAGAGGCTTGGGTTTGAGGCAGAGATTTTCCTTCCTGAAGAATCAAAAGAGAGAGATCACGGTTTTGGGGCTTGGGATTTCTTGGAATCGTCAAGAGGGAAAGAGAGGAGAGAAAGATGGAGAGGGATTAGTGAGGGGTTAAGTGAGGGTGGGCCGCGGGTTTAAGCCGGACCGTCAGGCTACGATAAAAAGAAAAGAAAAAGAAAAATAAAAAGAAAAAGAGAAAGAAAAGAGAGTGTGATTGGGCTGAAACAAAATGGGCCTTTATAGTTTTGACCATGACACCTCTGACTGATACTATTTTGGTCGTGAAATACATAATGGAGAAATTGAGTTATTGAGTTGAATGCCTAGATTGATATTTGACCCCATATTCAGTGACGATACAATAATTCTATTCTGAGAATATTATTCATATGGTTAGTTATAAATTAATAAAACATGAATCTTATTAAAATTGAAACTGTGTGATTTGTGCATATATGATTAGAAATGTATATCTGACCGCCAGGCCAACCCTTTGTAGTTGTGTTTTTGTGCCATGCTAGTGGTGGCTCGCTGCTCAAGATGTTTATATTGATGATTCGGTTTATTTCCTGAAACTTGATGGTAGCGATTAGTTATTTATTATTCTTATAAGTTAGTATGCTATTTACAGTTATGGTTCTTTAAATGTGACCCCAGGATTATTACATGATTTATACCCTTTTGGGTTTAACATTGAGACTCTTTTTATGATATGCATCACATATTTCCGATAGTAACCATTACTTAAATAAAATGGACTCAATTTAGTCTAGTAATTTGCCAATATATTATGTTCATGCCATGCTATTTTACTGTAAGGAATGGTTTACGGTATTCGTCACATGATTTGCACTATACATGCCCATTATTATATTACAATCATGGCTCATTGTACATGTCCACGATATTCATCAAACCTAATTATATATCCATGATACTTATTGAACTTGATCGCATGCTCATCATACTCATTGTACATAACACATGCTCATTATACTCATTATACCTAATT
This sequence comes from Scilla litardierei, assembly GCA_030789695.1. NCBI lineage: Eukaryota > Viridiplantae > Streptophyta > Magnoliopsida > Asparagales > Asparagaceae > Scilla > Scilla litardierei. Next base: position 53,072,567 of record CM061131.1, on the reverse strand, counting down.
GCATGCTCATGATGATACTGCACCACCTGATGCTATTCTCAATTATTACGTTTGACTAGAAGATATTGTAACTCCTATCATACTTGACATTACATCTAATATAGAATACATATGTATGGAAAACTCATTGTCTCAGATGGTATATAAGCGACATGGGTCCTTACTATATCTGTGTAACGTCCCGTTTTCGAGAGCCATCACATTTATACAATTACATGCAGGGCCTGCAGATGCCAGTGAAAACAAAGAGAGCAAAGCAGAAAATAAAGATACTCATTTCATTACTTCATAACATGTTACAAAAATCTGAACAAGGAAATAACAATACAATCCCACTTTACAACTACAACTGAAACATAAATACATGGAATTGAGACTACCAAAACACTCACACCAAACCAGCCCTCAAAACTCAACGTCATGCACTGGAAGCTCGGACTCCTCATACTCAGGCGCCTCCGTATAATCTTGTGTGTCATATATTGGGACAACAGAAGTCGTACAAGAGCTCAATAGAGTAGATAATATCTAACCAAACAACAGAAATAATAACAGTGCACAATAAGGAGATATGATAGCAACAGTTATGATGGTATGGTACGAAGATATTTTAATGTCCTCAAACTACTATAAGGTTGTATTTACTAACGTGAATAAATCTTAGGCCATGACTTATAACGGAGAGTGCGATGTGCAACTCGAAAACCATCTTGGACCGTAGGGTGCTACCCAGGGCCGAGTAATAATGACTTGGGATCCATAGGCGGACATCCTCCCAGATATGGGCCGAAAGCAGGCTCCAATCGCTCCCGCACTCTCTCAAATCATAAGTCCCAAACCCCAGCGAGTCATGTTAAATTAATTAGTTAACCATTTTAGTGTCGTAATATAGACTAAGTTTAATATCATTTAAACTACGTAGTCAAGTGGAGTTCACTGCCAATAAATCGAATCTACATACATGTAGTAACCAGACATGTTACGAGCCAATTCTCAATTCCACCAGCCATTCATTATCAGTGACATCACGAGAAATATCTCATGGACTATGTAATTTAACATAATATTAAACTTTCCGCATGCATAAGAACAACTTCCCAAAGAGAATATTCCATGTTGACTATCATTTTTAAGCTAAACATTTGATGACTAAAAATAGATGCACAACTAGACAATAGATGTGTAACAATATTTATTGGAAAAGGAAACTGAAATCTGAAATCTTTGGTGTTTCTGAAAATTCCAATCAGATGGATCAGAATTGGGGTTTTTCATCACATGATGGGGGAAACCCGACCCTGCGGAAAAATCCACGGGGTCTGTAGAAAGAAACCATGGACTAACGACCAAGACATCGGGGTAATGGAGCCCAGATCCCAAGTAATCCATGCTGAAACCCAAAACAGCCAGCAAGGAAACCAGCCAAACCCAAACAAGAAGCAGAAAAAGCCAGCCGAACCCAACAAGTCAGGAACCCAAAACAGCAAGGGACATGCCAAACCCCCCCAACAACCCCACACAGAGACCCCAGGACCCCACAGCAAGCAGGCGAGGGAACCAACCCCACAAAATAATCAAAAGGAATCAAACCATAAATCACTCCCAAATCCTCTCATGTACTCGTAAAAATCCAATTTTTTCCGCACAAATCCACCAGCGTTTCATCTCAGAATTACGTATAATGAAACTGAAAAAAATCTGAAGCATAGAGAAGATAGGATCTACCGTAATATTACCAAAGAACCAAAGAAAATCAAAGAACCGAAACCACCAGCACAAATCTCAGAGATTCCTGCAAGGATCAACTCAAAAGGCCGAAGAAAATAGTCGAAAGCTTCAGAAATTTGAGATGGACTCACAGATTTCGTGAAGCATGAAGGAGAAGAGGAAGAGGACTTATAGAAGTCGGAGGAACCGTAAAGAGGACGCACGTCGTCGAAGAAAGGGGACAGGACAGCTTCGGAGAGGCCCGATAGGGCTTTGCGTCGTTTGTAGGAGAAGGACGAGAGGGGATGCTGGCATCGTACGAGGGAGGTACGAGAGGCGACGAAAGAGGAGCGAGTGATTACGCTCGTTGAAAGCCCTAGCGGGTTTGAGTCGCTGTGAGAGAGAGCAAGAGAGAGATGGTCGCGATCAAAGCCCAAGAGTAGGCTCGGTGGCGTGAAAATGAGAGGGAGAGAATAAGGGAGCCCGCATGGGCTCGGGCTCGGGCTCGGGGCTAAAAGAAACGGCCCATTACAAACTGTATTTTCGATCTCCGACAATATGTCTGTGGTTATATTATAGTATCCTTATTTTTCACTTTCCAATAGTGGAAGTGAGAGTTTAATACTGTCTCCATATTTTCCGTCCTCCAATAATGAAAAAGTGATCATTTACTATTGGAACTCTCGGGTGTGTAAACTCAGGACACGTGATCTTAATTATACCAAAATTGAATTGTACCCTTGGATATAAGCTTGGTACTAGACTAGAAATACAACACTGCTCATGTTACTTAGATTAGTCATTGATTGTTTATATGATGAGTATCATGTATCACTGTTTTTGTTCATGCTACAATTATTTTTGCCATGTAACATTATAGATGATCACCATGCTATAATTTGTCATGCTTTTATTACTGTTTATTTTTATAAGAAAAACATACGTAAGTGAGTCTAACTAAAATCGATTATTTTATTTTTGTTTTTGGGAATATCCGTTAGAAGATTTCTCCTAGGTTCTTTCCGGTTAGACTGGACTCATTCTCAGGATTGTCTTGCCTTGCAGTTGGGTAGTTGGGTATGTTTTTTGTTACTAGCCTTAATTCCTTGTTTCATTATATTCCTAACATACTTGTTACTTATCAGTCCTTTCTTTATTTCCATGCTGCATATTGATATTTTTATTAATATCAAAGTACATATGTCATTATTGATTATTGCTCACCATTAATTAGAAGCAAATCATCCCGTAGTAAACCTAAGTATGTGCGGGTGAAAGAATTTTAATATAGTAATGATATGTTAGATTTTCTATCATGCATAATTAGTTTATACGCAGCGGAAAAATAGAAACCTACCAAGATCCATGCGTTTCAAATTTGATTCGATCAGATTGCTAACCTTTGTTGACGATTTTAATGTGTCGGACTGCAGGTGCTGTTTTACGAACGATCACTATCTATCAGTATCCATGCGCAAACGTCACGAACAAAAATTGTGAGGGTGTTAGCTCCTTCTCCGCAACTAGGGTTTCTCTCTCGATCTTCGTTTTTCTCAAAAACGGAAGAGATAGATTGAATGCGTAAAAAGACTGAAAATTCTCTCTATACCATATATAGAATCCCACGTTAACCCTTCAACGTATTTCAGTTACGTAACGATATTTTTAGGGATAATATCTTGACAAGATATATCATCCATTTACTCTTTAACGTGTTTTAGTTACACACATATATATCTTAGGGATAATGTCTTAACGAGATACAATATCTGACGGTTAAGATATTTCGCATTATTTTAAATTTCAAATCAGATTCGAAATCTCGTTTAAACCCTATCATATTCATTACGCTCTTTGTGTGTGACCCAATAGGCTCATATCAAATTGGCAGTGGACATAATCTCATTAGAAGACCACAAGTCATAATTGGTCTCTAGCAAGACATTATGACTACCCAATTAATATGAATATTGATAGCCCAATATTAACCTAACCAATAAAACAGTCATAATCCTTTTGTCACACGATATCTTATTTGAACATACGTCATGGACAGTGTCATACTTATATTGTTCAAACATTCAATTTCTTGATTACTAAGCAGACTGATAATATCAAATGACATTCATTTGAGCACGACCATGTATTTCTCTGTCCTATTTATCGAAGGGCCCATTAGATATCTCTCTCATAAAAGAGGAAAAAATTTCTATCTTGTTAACTCACTTTCCTCTGCATGATTCACATCATGTTCAATCATAACATTTATGATTATCTGATTAAAGATAACGTTTAGTTATGTCAAAACATGATGTTCCTCATGTAGAAAACTGCGATGATCTAAGGTCTAAGAATTCTATGACATAACTATTGTGAGATCGTTTATGACATTGATCCATTTAATGATCTTATAGCGAGTCTATCTAGTCCTTGTTCTCCAACAAGTATCTATAAGTTTGATTTGTATCATCATACATATAATTATCTCATAATTATCAACCAAACTCATCCTACTTTTAATTCATCATTATACCGTTAACGATGAATGACTAGGAATGCTTCGAATAATATAAAACAGCTATTCAATATTATTATACTGAAACATGCCAGCAATATAACAATAACATTAAGAGTAACATTTTATAAATGAAAAATGACATAACATAAAGGTCCAAATATTTGGGCTAGGGCATAACCAATAACATGATATATATGTGTGTGTGTGTGAACATTTCGCACGTGCGAAAAGAAATTTATCTTTTTTTGGAAAAAAATTCGAAAATTCTTTTTGCCACCCTCATTATATGTTGTTATACCTCACCTCAAAAAATAATCGTTGAGAAATAATGTTATTTGGCCTTCGATCAAGGCATTTCATCAAATTCGCACGTTTTGAGACAGTTAAATTTGCAACAGGTGGATGGGTACTCTAACCCAACGGGTTAACCCATTATTTTTCCTGGGGTATATAATTGTATGGATTAAACATCAAAAAAAATTTGATAAAAAAATTTAAAAAAAATTAAAAAAAGTTTTCGCACGGTGCGAAAACCCTTTTTCCGGATTTGAAGATTGCCATATATATATAACAGTTGGTATCATATGGCTTGTGGTACATCATCCTTAATGCTTGAGATCAAGGTCTTAGGTCTCGGTTTCGATCTCAGTCTTTCGAAAATTTGGGCTTCGGTATCAGTATCACCCGTTTCGGTGGTTTCGGAAGTAAGTTTTGGTTTGTATCAGTAGTTTTAAATACGTAAATACCAATCAAATACTATCAAACACTTAAAAATAAAGTATTAATCACATGCTATCAAATACTAAGTACTAAATAGATAGTTAAATTTGAGTTCGTAATCATATCTAATACGAAATGCCTAAAGTTTGATACCTAAGTATTAAATACTAAATAAATGAATCAATTTAAAAGTTTACCTTACACACCCACCTTTTACTTTCCGCACATACCACTTATTTACAAGTTTACCAAAAAATAGCTGGAGTTGCTTTGCGCACCCACCGTTTTGCGTTGCGCGCATACCACTTATTTACATGTTTGCCAAAAAATTGGAGGTTGTTGTTCGTACAGACTGTTTTACTCTACGCACATACCATTTATTACAAGTTTTCCATTAAAAATCAATGACAGACACTCCCAGCTGTGAAGCGCGACTCAGGCCTCACACACACACTCTCTCTATCTCTCTTAGCGCTCTCTATCTCTCTCACGGCCCACAGGAGTTCGGTGACAGGGGCAGGGAGGGCTTTGGCGATGCGGCGAGGCAAGGCATGGAGGGTTCGGTCAGGCGCCAAGGAGGCCAAGCGAGACGTGACGCCGGTGAGTTTAATTCTTCTTCTTCCTCCTTTTTTCTTCTTTCTTCTTTTCCTTCTTTTTCTTTTTCTTCGTCTAATTCATTAATTATTTTTGTTTCTTCCTCTTCTTCCTCCTTTTTTTCAACTGGCCGGAACCCTAGGGTTTCGGCCAATACCGAGAAACGATAGTGGTTTCTGTCTCGGCTGCTACCGAGACCGAAACGAAACGGCCAAAACCACGGGGTTTCGGCCGATACCTAAAACCATGCTTGAGATATTGAGTCACCTTCACTTAAAAGAATACATAATTTGACTCTTGTCATCCTCATTTAGAAATATAAAATATGTCATATGGAGGAGAAAGTTTTTAAGAAGTACAATTAATTTAATTAGATGGCATCCTTTTTGATAATGTCAAAGGAGGAGAGAAAATAGATGCCATGCATAAAATATTTTGCATGTTTAGCGCGTGGTATTGTCACGCCACGCTTCCAAAAAATGTGGAGGCGAAGCATGAGAAGGTCCGCTCAGACTTGAAGCTGCATAGCTCCAAGCCCGATAAGCGTCAATCAACATTAAATTGGCAGGTCCTTGCAATGCGATACGAAACAAAGATAATAATAAAGGAAATGAGACAAAAGACAATATCAGAATATCCATCATATTAAATTCCAACATCACAGAAAAAGCCACCAGGCTTAAAGAGAAAAGATTCTAAGGGCCCAAACATGGCCAACAAAAGTACAAAGTACAAACAAAGGTGCCACGCACCGACAACTAACAGGAATCCTAAAACAAAAGGAAGCAGCAAGAACCTAAGATAGAACACCGGTATCTCAAACTCCTCTTCAAACAACATAATCGGGCACGAACTCCACGAACTCGTCGCCCTCAACAACAATCTCTGGCTCGGCAACTAACATGCGACACCCAAAAGAGAAAGGGGCACATGTCAGCAAGTCTAAAAGACTTGGGCAAGGAAACTGAAAGAAAGGTAAACTAGCATCCTAGCAGTTATATTATGCATGACATGGCAGTTATGGTAAGAGTGCACAAGTAAGACATGATGTAACAATAAGTGCAAGGGAACAATTATCATGGCATGACAGGAGTAGCCAAGCTACTAACATTCTCAATCCTTTCACTAGTCACGTTTTCAAGTTACTTGTAGATGTTTACGCCTTACAGCTGAACTGTTTGACGTTCACGTTGAGTGGACGCTTAACACTAGTCACGTTTCAAGTTGTTTGTACATGTTTACGCCTTACAGCTGAACTGTTTGACATTCACACTGAGTGACCGCTTAACAACTACCCCAGAACCCAGAGTTTACGCCTTACAACTGAAGTTGCTGATCGGGCAGACTCCCAGTTGAATGGCCGCTTAAACCTTACCCCTCCCACATGTAAACAAGCCAGGGTCCATGTACACGATGCTCAGTAAATGAGCCAGGGTTGCCCCGCACAAGAGCTTGTTTTCTAGTTCACAATCAATAAATATTTTTGGCGTAGGATTGTGCCTGCAACGCAGGTGCCTAGCCGGATCAAGTAGTACAAGTAATGTAGCGTGTGCTACGAATGCAACATTCAACATGGATAGCATGGCATGTACAGATAATTCGTGTACCTTTAATTGAAATGAAACATGACATGATAGTTATGCAACATGATAAATGACAGATGGATCCAGCTTCGTTATCGAGCTAGATTCTAAAATTGCGCCTAGGCGAGTATCATTTCGTCGCCTAGTCTCTTTTACGCCTACAACAAGCAAATGGCCTAAGACATGGCCCAAAACCCTAAGTGGCAAGTTTCACTTGCCTAGCACCGAGGATGACGATCACGAAGGTTCGTCTCGCAAGCGCTAATCTACGGGGAAAGTCGCTGTTAAGGAGAAACAATCATCAACCAACATCCATTTTTATTAGGGTTTCACAGAAACACAAATGGGTTAAGAGAACATTAAGAGATCGATTTATTACCGAACCGTTAGCGGAAGAACGATGCCGAGCAAGCACGGCGACGGAAGAACGATCCGGAAAACTAGGGTTCAGATCTGGAAATGGGGAGAAAATCTGGAGAAATGGGGTTTTGGGGATTTTTGGGGGTTTTCCGGCGACCTAGAGGTGGTGGCCGGCCTAAATGGAGAGTGGGAAGCTCCAAGGGAGGAAGGAAGGCTTGGGGAAATGTATGGAGGAGTATTGGGGAAGAGGAGGCTCAGAAGAAAAGAAAGAAGAAGAAAACGATCGCGGGTATTTTTAGAGGTGAACCGGCGGCCGCCCAAAAATTAGGGTTTCTGGGGCGATTAGTCGGTCAAAGAAGAGTTACTGACCGACTAGTTTAATAACTAGTCGGTCGGTCGACCAACTGTGACCGACTAAAATCAAACAGCGAAAGAAAGAATAAATCTGGGAAGTGAATTAGTCGGTCTGTGAAGGCCCGTTGACCGACTAGTTTAGAATCTAGTCGGTCGGTGAGTGTTCATGAACCGACTAACGATAAACAGTAACTCGACTGTACAGAAGAACTCAGAATTAGTCGGTCTGAGTACAAAACTTAACCGACTAGTTTAACAACTAGTCGGTCGAAAGATGAACTTAGACCGACTAAACAGAAACAATAACTTAGGTAAAATTAATCCAAGGAACTAGTCGGTTTGAGAAGAGTTGCCGACCGACTAGATCTCAATCTAGTCGGTTGGTTCCCCTTCTCGAACCAACTAAGATGCACCCAAAAGTGCCGATTCAAATCGCGAGGCTTCGGGAAGATTCCTATGGCCTCTAAGATCAACTTATCTCTAAGATATGAGCCATTTGAAGCTCGTCACGAACGACTTACTCCAAACCCAACGATTTAAGGAAGAAGCTAGAAAAATCATAACGAAACGAATGAAAACGAAAGCCACGGAGATGGAAAATCACACACAAGGAGAAAATCCACCAAACATATATTTTTAATATAGATAATCCAATCACATGAAAACCAGTCGTTACATCCTACCCACCTTAGAATAAAGTCTGTCCTCGGACTTTCTAACATATCTAGTCGTTCGAGTAACTACCCTAAAGCATTTCACGCATACTTTAAACCATGGGTGGTCATTGCAAGTGCTTATATATATACACTAGATAGTCAAACATAAGTACTCCTAACGTATAGCATAATTAAGAATACGATTTAATCGGTTTTCAAAATGTCGTAAAAGTCTCCTAGAACTTGTATGGTAACTAATTTCAAGGTTGAAATTTAGAAAGTTCTCATAATGAAAAGGTTTTTTTAATAAGATAATATGAGTTATAGAAATAATCATGAAACAATCAAAAAAATAAATTAGTAAATAGAAAAGATACGTACAAGAATACTTACGAAATACGGATACTTATATGAACATGGCACAAATTATGGAAGATCGTAACGGTAATGCGTACACATAGGAACAAGTCGCTACAAAGCTACAGCTATGGTTATAGGGAGAGGAAAAGTAGGAGAAGAAGGAACAGAAGAGTGAAGAATATTTTGACCATTTAAAATTCTTTGACTATTTAGTGATGCTAAGTGATTTTTTTGTTTTTTGAAAATCATACTCTTATACCTATCATAGTCATTCATACTAATACACGTATTTCAATCATATATACATCCATTATATAGCTACCACTTACCTAGCACGATAATAGTTCAGACATTCACACAAGATTAGTCTTACATTAGCAAATACAACCATCGCCCTACATATAGATAGCTACCTAAGCATCAAGCAATCATGGGTATATTACTACCTAATATTTCCTAGTATACATCCAATACCAAACACATCGACACATGTAGTCGCACCATACCATTATTCAAACAAGTCTTACTATATCTAATACACATTCACCACTACTATAATTTCACAATATATATATATATATATATATATTCATTCAAGTACATGTAAATACTTCACCATATCTTCACATCGCATACGGCCCTATAATTATACCCACGACACGGCATACATATCATAGTCACCAACACTTATAACTAGGCACATACTTACCCGTGCATGGTGTACACCCACACACGCTAACATTTCATTCACATATACCAATCATACATTATATACTCAAGCATAGAAACACATTACATACTCAATCATTCCATTCATTATATAACAATCACATATAGAAACACATATGTCAGCACATCTACACACCTAGTTTAGCTAGCACACATACGTTCACACAGGCAAGTCCTTAACAAATAACTATACCACAAGACCAACACCTATAACTATATACTGGTATAGCGACCCACAATCATGTGCGTAACACAACCAGGCACAAATACTCCTATCACTATATATATATATCAAACATCACCATATGCAACCATCGACATACATAACAATTTACTTAGAGTATACCCACTCAACTTGGGTGAGACTCAAAACACATATCATAATACTTCACATACGTAACACGGTAGCTATACCTACACCAACACCACTCCAATGTATATACATCTACCAATACAACCATATACATACCATATGTCAATTACACTTAATATTTAGTCAAGTAATACTCACATAGTTCGATCACCTATATACCATAATAATAATACAAACATCAACACGCGTATAATCATAATACCCTCCCTAATACATGCATTCACCGTATAATCACACACAAGTATAACATATATTCACACCACATCCTATTACCTATAATTAGTATCACATCTACTACATACATAGGTGAGATATGCAATAGTCGTGTATACCTCCTGGCATACACTCATACAACATCCGTAAAAGCAAGCAATACCAATCAAAACTATAATCCTACTATCATATGTATATCACCTATATACTCTCGCAGCGAATACATAACTACTCGCGTCTAAGCACAATACGTAACTACATACGAGCACATACTCACGCGTACAACACATAGGTCACATAATAGGCCTACTTACTTAACTATACGTACACCTATTATTATCGCACCTCACATACATATAGTTTTACCAATCATATTATTTCAACCACCATAAGTATCTCCAACTACATACACTCTATCAGATACTCCAATACAGATTCCTTATACACATAGACGCCCCTAGAGTGGTATAGCTATCCTCACATTTTCTATAACTACTAACACACTCGAAATTTCATAACATCATGAATAACTCCGAGTATGTATATATCACACAATAGACAAACATTATCATACTATAGGGGGGGTACACTCATTCAAGCCCACATACACAACTTAGGTACATGCATTACGACAACATCACAAAGTCCAAGGACCCACTACTAAACTGGTGTGACGTAAACAACGGCAGTCACTAGTGGGATAACTAAGCAGAAGGAAGGAAACCAAGACTAGATAGCGTAACGAAGCAAGATCGTAAAAATGGGTTCAGGTAGGGCGAGGACAAGGAGGTAAGTAGATTAAGTAAAACTGAGGTACAATTGTGGATGTGTAGGTGGGGAAGAAAGATGTAAATATTGCCCTCATACGTTACCAGAAATAGGACGTGAATGGTATAAGTCAAAAACATTAAAAGTATAAAACAACCATATTTGAAAAGTTGGTGTTCTCCTCCGTATAAACAATATTTTGGAGATCGATAAAATAAGTCGTTCGAAATAAGTTTGAGTTGAAAATACATAACAAGGAGAAATGATTTATTGGCTTAACGTAAATCATTATGAAAGGAAGTAAAGCGTTCATACGGACATTAAGGACGTAGTTCAGAAAATATTATACGGCAGTATTTCAATATAACTTTTGGCAAAAATTTTGAAATTCAAAGAATGAATTGAACTAAAGAATTTTAAGTTCATGTTGAGTACTTTCAAAGTCTTTAAGCTAAAGAAAATTTTAAAATATCCAATATTAAAACTACTTTTTAGAGGAACCGGAATTTGCCAAAAAGAAACTGATTTATACAAGGTTCTTACCATACGAGCACAACAAGCATGGTACGGATATAAAAATAATTGAAATTCTGTTTAGTTTAGAATTTACTCTAAAATATGTTTGGAGAACGGAAAGATAATAATATTTTAGTAATAAAATTATCAGAATTTGTAATAAAGCTTTAAAACCAATTTACAGAGGGTTTAGATCAGGAAGTGGTTACGAAAACGTAATTTTCCGAAAATCTGTAATAGGAAAAATGTTGAACATAACTTTGATTTGTTGAAGGCTGAAATCATATGTAACTTGAAAAGTATATTTAAGGGAGCACGACGAGTCATTTGAACGGCATAAATAAGAAAGGGAAATTTTATAAATCGAATTGGAAAAAGAAATACGGCTCGGAATTAAATAGATATATGAAAAAGGGACAAGATATTTAAATGGGTATGAAAAGTATGGGCTGGAAAATCATTATAAAACAGAAATCAAAATCTCGTTAAAACTTTCGAAACTCAAAAATAAATTTAAGTCAACGAAAGAGTATGAGGTATAAGTATATATATAATAATTTGAAATTCTATTTATCTTGGAAAGATTTTAAAGTATGTATGCTATGCGATTAAAATGGATCTCATAGTTAGAAAATGGTATATCGAATTTTTCAAAATTGTAATAGAGTCTTTAAACCGAAATGCGAAAATATAGGTTAGAAAATGGTTACGAGATAGTAATTATAATTACAACCAATAGACTTCAAAATCTACAAGGAATTTTGACTCAATCGAAAAGTGAGAATTTTAAGTATATACGTAGCGGATTTAAAACAAAATTTAACTTAGCGAAAACTTTAATAAGGGAAATCAAAAAATAACCTTAAAAGAAATTAAGCTTTACGAATGGGGACATTCGAAAGATCAACGATTATCGAAACATGGTGGTCATGGGAATCGAGGCAAGGAATTTGGTCGGATGATCAAAGCGTAAATACGCCTAGGATATGACTCAGGAAAATCTACGGAAACTCCTACGGTCAACCAACTAAAGATTAGGGAACTAAGCGCTAAGACTCTCTAAGGGCTAGACATCAATGAAATGAGTTCAGCTTGGTCCGAAATCGATGAACCCAAGCGAACAACCAAAGAATGCTAGAAGTCTATCATGGTCGGGGCTAGGCAGAAACCACTAAGGTAACTCCTACGACGATTAAATCAATTCCTAACAGGGAGTCTAACTAACAATCAGGGGCCTCTAACTAGCAAGCACGGACGTCTAACTAAGTCTTCCTACCACCTAGTGACATAGGAAAACGACTAGACTTAAGGATATCGACTCGGATGTTGCAATTTATTTAATGGACATTCCATAGTCATTATCGTTGTTCCGATAATTCGCAGTTGCAAGATGGACCTGCATGGGCCACCAATAAAAGCTGTCACGCCCCGCTTACCAAAAATATGGAGGCGAAGCGTGAGAAGGTCCGCTCAGACTTGAAGCTGCAAAGCTCCAAGCCCGATAAGCGTCAATCAACATTAAATTGGCAGGTCCTTGCAATGCGATACGAAACAAAGATAATAATAAAGGAAATGAGACAAAAGACAATCTCAGAATATCCATCATATTAAATTCCAACATCACAGAAAAAGCCACCAGGCTTAAAGAGAAAAGATTCTAAGGGCCCAAACATGGCCAACAAAAATACAAAGTACAAACAAAGGTGTCACGCACCGACAACTAACAGGAATCCTAAAACAAAAGGAAGCAGCAAGAACCTAAGATAGAACACCGGTATCTCAAACTCCTCTTCAAACAACAGAATCGGGCACGAACTCCACGAACTCGTCACCCTCAACAACAATCTCTGGCTCGGCAACTAACATGCGACACCCAAAAGAGAAAGGGGCACATGTCAGCAAGTCTAAAAGACTTGGGCAAGAAAACTGAAAGAAAGGTAAACTAGCATCCTAGCAGTTATAGTATGCATGACATGACAGTTATGGTAAGAGTGCACAAGTAAGACATGGTGTAACAATAAGTGCAAGGGAACAATTATCATGGCATGACAGGAGTAGCCAAGCTACTAACATTCTCAATCCTTTCACTAGTCACGTTTTCAAGTTACTTGTAGATGTTTACGCCTTACAGCTGAACTGTTTGACGTTCACGCTGAGTGGACGCTTAACACTAGTCATGCTTCAAGTTGTTTGTAGATGTTTATGCCTTACAGCTGAACTGTTTGACATTCACACTGAGTGGCCGCTTAACAACTACCCCAGAACCCAGAGTTTACGCCTTACAACTGAAGTTGCTGATCGGGCAGACTCCCAGTTGAATGGCCGCTTAAACCTTACCCCTCCCACATGTAAACAAGCCAGGGTCCCTGTACACGATGCTCAGTAAATGAGCCAGGGTTGCCCCGCACAAGAGCTTGTTTTCTAGTTCACAATCAATAAGTATTTTTGGCGTAGGATTGTGTCTGCAACGCAGGTGCCTAGCCGGATCAAGTAGTACAAGTAATGTAGCGTGTGCTACGAATGCAACATTCAACATGGATAGCATGGCATGTACAGATAATTCGCGTACCGTTAATTGAAATGAAACATGACATGGTAGTTATGCAACATGATAAATGACAGATCCAGCTTCGTTATCAAGCTAGATCCTGAAATTGCGCCTAGGCGAGTATCATTTCGTCGCCTAGTCTCTTTTACGCTTACAACAAGCAAATGGCCTAAGACATGGCCCAAAACCCTAAGTGGCAAGTTTCACTTGCCTAGCACCGAGGATGACGATCACGAAGGTTCGTCTCGCAAGCGCTAATCTACGGGGAAAGTCGTTAAGGAGAAACAATCATCAACCAACATCCATTTTTATTAGGGTTTCACAAAAACACAAATGGGTTAAGAGAACATTAAGAGATCGATTTATTACCGAACCGTTAGCGGAAGAATGATGCCGAGCAAGCACGGCGACGGAAGAACGATCCGGAAAACTAGGGTTCAGATCTGGAAATGGGGAGAAAATCTGGAGAAATGGGGTTTTGGGGATTTTTGGGGTTTTCCGGCGACCTAGAGGTGGTGGCCGGCCTAAATGGAGAGGGGGAAGCTCCAAGGGAGGAAGGAAGGCTTGGGGAAATGTATGGAGGAGTATTGGGGAAGAGGGAGGCTTAGAAGAAAAGAAAGAAGAAGAAAACGATCGGGGGTATATATAGAGGTGAACCGGCGGCCGCCCAAAAATTAGGGTTTCTGGGGCGATTAGTCGGTCAAAGAAGAGTTACTGACCGACTAGTTTAATAACTAGTCGATCGGTCGACCAACTGTGACCGACTAAAATCAAACAGCGAAATAAGGAATAAATCTGGGAAGTGAATTAGTCGGTCTGTGAAGGCCCGTCGACCGACTAGTTTAGAATCTAGTCGGTCGGTGAGTGTTCATGAACCGACTAACGATAAACAGTAACTCGACTGTACAGAAGAACTCAGAATTAGTCGGTCTGAGTACAAAACTTAACCGACTAGTTGTTAAGTTTAACAACTAGTCGGTCGAAAGATGAACTTAGACCGACTAAACAGAAACAATAACTTAGGTAAAATTAATCCAAGGAACTAGTCGGTTTGAGAAGAGTTACCGACCGACTAGATCTCAATCTAGTTGGTTGGTTCCCATTCTCGAACCAACTAAGATGCACCCAAAAGTGCCGATTCGAATCGCGAGGCTTCGGGAAGATTCCTATGGCCTCTAAGATCAACTTATCTCTAAGATATGAGCGATTTGAAGCTCGTCACGAACGACTTACTCCAAACCCAACGATTTAAGGAAGAAGCTAGAAAAATCATAACGAAACGAATGAAAACGAAAGCCACGGAGATGGAAAATCACACACAAGGAGAAAATCAACCAAACATATATTTTTAATATAGATAATCCAATCACATGAAAACCAGTCGTTACAGGTATGAAGCACATTTATGTGGTATCTAGCCCATGTATTGCTAACATGCTTTGTTGCAAGAAGAGTGAGTATGTATATCATATTTTTATGCATTAATGTTTGGCATCATCAAAAAATGAGAATGTTGAATATTAAGTCACATCGTGTATGTTTTGATGGTGAGCAAACATGATATCTAATAATTTATGATTGCGGTTATGAAATCATAAAGAAAATTAAAGTGCACTAGAAGTAAAGTAAGTTCAATAAGGCATAGCACTCAAGAGAATCAAGAAAAGGAGCTCAAAGAATCAGGACTACATCAAGAAGCTCAAAATAATATTTATTTGATGTAATTTTATGTCTTATTTAGATTATCAAATCCTTAGTAGAAGCTCTCTCACACTTAAGAGTTATTCAAATGTTTTTAAAATGATTTAAAATATTTTAAAATCATCCCTAAATTTTATAAGGCCAAAAACAATGTTTTAGATGTTAACTAGTTGACTAGAACAGATAACTAATCGATCAGCTAGACCTAAAAATCAATGACTAGCAGCATGTCAACCTAGTCGACTAAATTACATGAACTATGTGACTAACTCATGAGCTAGTCGACTAATAAGTATGTAGTAGTCGACTAAAAATTATAGAGAACAAACAACATCTTGACATGCCTAGGTTAGTCGACTAAAAGCTTCGTTTTAGTCAACTAGCTAAACCATTAGTCGACTAGTATGTCAACTATAGTTGACTAGCATTAGTTGACTCTATAATAGGAATTTTTCTACTAACCATTTTTTGACCGTTTGAGGGGTGTTTTGGTAAATTGTTTTGACCCGATTTTCACCCTATATATAGAGGGTTGTTCAGAATTTATTTCTAACAATTTATGATTAATTATTGAAGAGAAAAACTATTTTTGTGCTCCAAAGTTTATATAAAACCCATCTTTCTTGGGCCTTTGCTCAAAAAAATTCATCTTTTTATTGGCCAATCTTTTGATCTCCAAAGAGCTTCAATTTACATCATTTTGAGATCAAGTCTCCTACAGCTTCATCACGTTCACACGATCTTCAATTAAGGCTAAAGGTAATTGTATTCATCAAATCATCGTAAGTATATCATCACTTAAGTTTGTGAGAATGGTTATTAATTGGGAAATCTTCAGCTGTTGAGGGGTTGGAAAATCATCAAGGAATTGAGATGTTGATTGTAAGTTGAAATCCTCAAGGATTGAGGTGTTTGTAATTCTCTCAGTTAAGAGTCTATTAGTGGATCTTTTCAAGTGATACTTGGCTAATGGATGTAGGTCACGGGGTGACTGAAATGTGTTATTCTCTAGAGCATATCTATTTTCTGCTGCTTATATTATTTGTTAGATTGTTGAAAAGATTTTATCTTGTTCACTCCAGTTAAAATCTTGGGAGAAACTTAGATATTTATTTTAAATTTTGTAAACACTGTTCATACACCCTCTAGTGTTTCTCCTTGCCATCTCAGGATCCAACACTAAACTGGTGACAAGAGAAGGACTGGAGTGTTGATGTGGATTAAATTTGATCTTGGTTTGATATTCCTTAGCAATTAAATGTTAAATATAGTTAATAAGTAAGACAATATATCATCTTAACTAACTATTTTCTAATAAGTTTGTGATTAATGAATAAACAATAAGTCTTGTGGAAGTATTAAAAGGTTTTCATAATGGTAGCTTGCACTATTCATATACTTGCATTGATGGCATTAAAGTAATTTTGAATGCCCACAGTAGGACACAAGCTCAAGGGCGGAGCGATAAGCACCTAAAAGCTGCACATAAAGAAGAAATATATGAAGATAGGTGAACTGAAAGGGATTTAGAAAAAGTGACCACCTGCGTTCCTGATTTCCCTTTACATATTCCTCATTTAGACATATTTCTACTTGTATAACTTTCCAACTCAAGAGAGAGAGTGGAGCAGAAAAATCTCCCACTATCCTTTTTTTAGACAACCTTTTTATCTTCCACATACTTGTTAACATTATCTCCTTTTAGGGTAGCTTATTATCATTTAGGTTACCTCTGGAGAACATAGGATTGAGCATAATCTCTGGCCAATGATATACATGTAACATAATACTAAAGTTATTATAGACTAAATGTTCCCTCGAAATAAACCTAACATCTGCCTCAAATCAGCAAAACAACATAACTAAACCGCATAAAAAATATGTTTGCACATAACAAAGAAATCAACAAAACAATGAAACAGACCTCATAACACCTCATAACACAGGTAGAAGAGCTAAAGCATCACCAGTCTACTAAGCAGTAGTAGGATCAGCAATTGCAAAAGCCTTTCTACGAAATTATATGAAGAAGAAATTTTTAACAATATGTGCTAGGCTATCAACTGATTTCTTACACAAAATCCCTGGAAGTAAACCTAATTAGTTTTTTTTTTCAACAAAACTTCGGGGTTTCATATAGCATCCTTTTGTTTGGAATTTGGCTAACTATGTGAAATACATGTACACAATAACCATGAACAGTTTAAAATTGATAAATTCTCTTCATATAAATATATGATCAAGTTCAAAAAAGACGTATAGAAAATCTCCTCCAGCGCATATTTAAAACTAGTGTGAACACCAGATAGCAAGTTTGTAAGGTGATTGACTGCATTAGGATTTGTAACGCCCCAGGAGCGGGGAACGTTACACTCACAATAATTTTGCAGGTCTTGCATGTACCAGTGAAGTCAATATAGTTTAAACAGGAAATAATAAGGACAAAAATAAATGAGATACTCTTTTATTAAACCTTCAAAAGGAATTACAATGTCTAGGCAGAAAGAAACACTACAGCACAACTAAAACAATACTGAAAAGAAAACGACTAAGAGAAAACTAACTCTCCTGATGACACAGAAGCTCAGAAATCTGCGTTCTCAACAAGAAAATCAGACTCCTCGTACTGTGGGGCCTCCTCTTCGAGTTGAGTATTACCTGATGGAATTGAACCACCATTAATAAAGTAGATTGCAAACCGTACTAAACATTTAATTAATTATTTTGCAGGAAGTTAGAAAGGTACCGAAAGCTGTACAAGAGAAATTACTAATCTTTCATGATTTGGGTAGCATTAAGGAAATGAAACAATTAACCAAAAGAAAAGTAGTTGTGTTGTGACTTATATAAGGAGGGCACGATGTGCAACGTGAAGTCCACCTTGGACCGCGGGGTGCTACCCCGGGCCGAGTATAAGGACAAACTGTACCGAGAACTCAGGATCCATAAAGGAAATCCTCCCAGATAGGGGCCATAAGCATGGCTTCAATCGCTCCCGCACCCTCTCAATTTATAAGTTACCCCATGCCCGTGATGTCAAGTGTGTTTGTTCTAAATCTAGGGTGTCAGAATATCTTGTTCATGTAGTTATTATCTAAATTATATATTTAGAGGGTTATGCAAAAACTACACTAAGTTGTCATGTCTAGTACAGGGAATTCAGGCGTACCAATATTTTTGTGTAATCTTATTGCATACTCCTAAACATATAATTTAGCGAAAAAGGCAGTTAGAAACGCATGCCCAATATTTACCAGAAATACTTTTTAGCTCATAGTTAAATGACGAAAAAGTAGATGACAGAAGTAACAGAACAAAAGTACAAGTCTATGAAAATGTAATTGAAAAGATAAAGTAGAAGCTATGAACGAATCAGATTCATGTTGGCACCTTTAGTGGTTGTGGTCTACCTGCCTAGAGGGGTTGCTCGGTCCATTATGTGAATACACAAGATGTCCATCTTAGGTCCATGATATTTAATTAATAAAACCAGCCCGAGCATAGGGAAATTAGGTCAGGACAGATCCTCTAGTGGGGACAGTGCATCAGGAACAGCTCACGACACAGAGGACATCACACCAGAAACATGTAAGGGGACTGAAGATGCCAGTACCAAAATAAATGGAACTGAATCGATAATGGCAAACAGGGTCTATAAGAGCGAATAGAACTGAAACTATAAGGAAAACCAGAACTGAATTTATAAGTGGAAAAACACATGTCTGAACCAAGAGAAAGAATCAAAACTGGGCATGTAACAGGTAAACTGAACCATTAACAGAGGCAAACAAAGGATAAACCCCAAACTGAACCATTAACAGAGGCAAACAGAGGATAAACCCCACAACAGGATCATCAAACAAGAAAAACTGGGCATCCTAGCATGCAGCCATATAGGTCATCTGTCAGATAAATAACTTAGCTAAAACCGCAGCCGTGCCTTCCACCTCGGCGGCCAACCACAACCACGTATTAACTTAAGGGTCTAAACGAAACAATAGCCAACAACGGCGAAGACTGCCGTAAACGTATATTGATGCCAAAATATTCATGGAGGGGTTTCCTCTCTAAGAAATCTACATGAATCATCATATTCATTCTGAAAATAAATAATTAGAAGCTTAATAGGTTCGGAATCTACCTGATATTGAAGATTGCGAAAATAGAATAAAAGATCCGAAGCCAACAGTGCAAAACCGAGAGCCTAGAGGCAGATCCGAAAACAACAGAACAAAACCGGGAGCCCAGAAGCAAGATCCGAGCTTCCAGAGCCAAAACCGAAGTATTCCAAGCAGCAATCGAGAACTTTTTAAGTGGAAAAATATAATTTTCGCATGCAAAAAGAACCCTAGTAGATCCATTCATATAAGGAGAGAAGAGAGAGAAAAGGGAAGAGATCTTATCGTGCGTGAATCGTGGCTCCGAAAACGTCGAGATTTCCTCGCAAGAAGCTCGGCGGTTAGGGTTTCGATTTGAAGCGGCGAGGGGTTTGCCGCGAGAGAGAGGGGGAGAGAAAATCGGGGGTTCGCCGCGAGAGAGGGGGAGAGAGAATCGGGGGGGGGGGGGGGGGGTTCGCCGTGAGAGAGAGGGGGAGAGAAAATCGGGGGGGGGGGGGGGGGTTTCGCCGCATGCGATGGAGAGAGAGAGCACGGGGGATTTGGGTAAGCCGCGAGAGAGAGAGAACGTCGGGGCGAGGGTTTTTTTTTCTGCTGGGCTTGGGCGCGAGAGAATGAGAGAGTGGGAGAGAGAAAGGGAAGTGGGGGGTTTATTAAAAGGGGAGATGGGCCCGGGGCTTTGGGGCCTTGTAACCGGGCCTTTACACCTTATACACCTTCAAAGAAATTCCGTCCTCGGAATTCAAAGAAAACACTAAACGGTGAAAAGGTACGGATACCGCTCCTTCATCTCTTCTTCTCGCTCCCAGGTAGCCTCTCCTGGCGAATCACGATGCCACATCACTTTGACCAAATCCACAGTCTTGTTCCTGAGAGCCCTCTGTCGACGATCAATTATCTCCACTGGCTGCTGTTCATAACTCAAATCTGGCCTCACTGTGATTTCTGAATGATCAACCACATGGGTTGGTTCTCCCACATACTTTCGCAGCTGAGATATATGGAACACATTATGCACACCCTCCAGAGATGGAGGAAGTGCAAGTCTGTATGCCACCTCGCCTACACGCTCGAGTATGTTAAAGGGTCCGATAAACCGTGGGCTAAGCTTTCCTCTGCGACCAAAACGGATCATGCCTCTATTGGGTGAAATCTTGAGAAAGACATGGTCTCCAGGCTGAAATTCCAAATGCCGCCTCTTTGAATCTGCCCAGTGCTTGTAACGGTCTTGTGCCACCTGTAGCCTCTCTCTGATAGTCCGTACAACATCCACTGCCTCTACAATCATCTCTGGCCCAACTAGTTCTCTGTCTCCCACATCGTCCCAGCTCAAAGGAGAACGACACTTTCTTCCATACAAAGCAGCAAAAGGAGCCATTCCTATACTCGCCTGATGACTATTATTATAAGCAAACTCCACGAGATGTAGATGGTCTTCCCATGACCCCTTAAAATCCAGCATGCACGCCCGCAGCATGTCCTCCAAAATCTGTATAGTTCGTTCTGATTGTCCGTCTGTCTGAGGATGGTAAGCCGTACTGAACTTCAGCTGCGTACCCAACTTCTCCTGTAGACTCTTCCAGAAATGCGAAGTAAACCGGGTGTCTCTATCGGAGACGATACTCACTGGGACCCCATGTAGCTTCACAATCTCCTCCATGTATCTCTTGGCAAGAGTCTCTGTAGACTGTCCAACCCTGAAAGGAATAAAATGAGCCGACTTGGTCAATCGATCAACGATCACCCAAACGGTGTCATGTTGCTTCTTGCTCTTTGGAAGTCCCGTCACGAAATCCATCGTGATATGCTGCCATTTCCACTCGGGGATGGGTAGGGGCTGTAACAGACCGGCAACGCGGTGATGCTCAGCCTTCACCTGCTGACACACCATACATCTGGCCACACTTTGCGCTACGCTTCTCTTCATTCCATGCCACCAGTAATTTCTTCGTAGATCTTGGTACATCTTGGTGCCTCCTGGGTGGATGGAGTACGGGGAACTGTGTGCTTCCTTTAATAATTCATCCCTGACATCCCCTGACGGTACACATTCTGCTGCCATATCTCAATGAACCATCTGCATGTATCTGAAATTCTGGTCTCTGTCCTGCCAATGCCATGTCCCTGATCCGCTGAAGCTTTGCATCTCCTGTCTGAGCAGCCTTGATTCTGTCCACCAACGTCGATTGTATCTCCATATTCATGAATGACGAGGTCAGCCCGGGTAACGCCACGTCTATTTCCATGTCCCGGATCTCCTGCTGTAGTCTCCACTGCGTCGTAAGTGTCATCACTCCTGGAAGCCGACTCAAAGCGTCGGGTACCATGTTAACCTTTCCAGGGTGATACTGAAGATCAATGTCGTAATCTGCCATGAGCTCGATCCATCTCCGTTGTCGCTGGTTCAGATCCTTCTGCGTGAGGATGTATGTCAAGCTCTTATGATCCGTATATACCTTCACGCGCTCTCCAAGTAGAAAGTGCCTCCAGATCTTCAAGGCAAAAATTACTGCTGCCAACTCGAGATCGTGAGTGGGGTAATTCTTCTCATGATTCTTCAATTGCCTTGATGCAAATGCAACAACTCGTCCGTGCTGGTGGAGCACACACCCAAGACTTTTGCCAGACGCGTCGCAGAACACCTCAAAATCTCCCATGCAATCTGGAATAATCAGTATCGGCGCCGTCGTCAACCGCTTCTTCAATTCTTGGAAGGCATCGTTACACGCCCTCGACCAAACATACATCACGTCCTTCCTTGTCAACTGTGTCATGGGCTCGGCGATCCTCGAAAAATCCTTGATGAATCCCCTGTAGTAACCAGCTAGTCCCAAGAAGCTCCGAATCTCTGACACTGTCTTAGGGACTGGCCAATTCTGAACTGCTGCAACCTTTTCTGGGTTCACAGAGATTCCTTCTCCCGAAATCACGTGGCCTAGAAATATCACCTTGTCCAACCAAAACTCACACTTACTGTACTTAGCGTATAGCTTGCTCCGCCTCAAGGTCTCTAGTACTGTCCTCAAATGTCCAGCGTGCTCCTGTGCATTCTTCGAGTACACCAATATATCATCCAGATACACCACCACGAACTTGTCCAAATATTCGTATAATACTTTGTGCATGAGATTCATGAATATCGCCGGTGCATTAGTCACACCAAACGGCATCACTAGAAACTCATAGTGTCCGTATCTAGTGTTGAATGCTGTCTTGTGCACGTCTTCTTTCTTGACTCTCAACTGATGATAGCCGGTCTTCAAATCCAGTTTAGAAAAGACACTTGTTCCTCCAAGCTGATCAAATAAGTCGTCGATACGGGGAATAGGAAACTTGTTCTTCACCGTAAGCTTGTTCAATTCCCTGTAATCGACGCACATCCGTTTGGATCCATCTTTCTTCTTCACCAATAATATTGGAGCGCCCCAAGGAGACACACTGGGACGTATCCACCCTTTCTTCAAGAGGTCATCCAACTGCATCCGCACCTCAAACAACTCGGATGGTGACATGCGGTAAGGCTGTCTAGAGTAAGGCTGGGCACCAGGCATCAGCTCGATCGCAAACTCAACTCCGTGGTCTGGAGGTAACCCAGTAAGTTCATCCGGAAACACATCCGGGAAATCTCGGACTACCTCCGGCTTCTCTATCTCAATCTCCATGGCAGTCGCTGCTGTTGGTTTAGCTCTGAACCTTGCTGGTCTCTCTGTTCTGACAAATTCGAATCTAGGTTGATTTGGCATGTCAAACACCACTCTTCCTTTACGACAATCAATCGTGGCATAATGTACCGCCAACCAATCCATCCCGAGGACGACGTCAAAATTTGGCATGTTGATGACGATGAAATCTGCTGGCAGTTTGTGTCCACATATATCCACAGGACACGAAAGACATGCACTAGTCGTTGTCAGTACCCCACTGCCCGTGTTAACGTCCCAACAAGAATCTAGGGGAGAAACAGGAATGGTGTGCTGGTCGACGAAACGCTTGGACATAAAGCAATGTGAAGCTCCCGAGTCGAAAAGGGCGAGGACGGGTCTATTGGCAACTATTATAATACCTACGGTCATGGATACTAAGTCTAAGCATACATGTAACATTGTATAAAAACATAATTAAATGGATAAATAACCAGTAGACTGTAAACTACATACCAGTGATAACTTGGCCAGTGGCCTCTGCCTCCTCCGTAGTCATAGTGAAAATCTGGCGCTTTGCTGGTGGAGCCTGAGTCCTTGCCTGCTGGTACACCTTTTGCTGAGGTGGAAGTGGAGCTCTACGCTGATTGCCCCCTGCCGGGGCTGGGGCTGGAGCTGGAGCGGTAGGCTGGGCTGGGGCAGCTGGTCTCTGTACCCTATGCGGGCAATCTCTCGCAGTGTGGTCCTTGGCACCACAAACCAGGCACAAATTTAAGTAAAGTCGGCACTCTGGCTTGATGTGACCCGGTTTGTTGCAATAATGGCAGATAGGAGTGGGTCGCCTGAGTTGTGACTGCTGCGGTGGCTGGAGTGGTGCAGGCCTCTTAAACTGTGTCTGGTGCATAGGCCTGTGAAGCTGTCTGGTGGGAGCAGGTGGCTGTCTGTGATGTCCCGCAGAAGCTGTCGAAGAAGGAGGTGGTCGTCGTGGGGCAGCCACCTGATGCTCTCGTGCTCGCTCCCGCTGTACATACTCGTACTCTCGAGCAGTGGAGAGCACGTCAGCATGGGTCTTCAGTTTGAACCCGACAAGCTTATCACGTATGTCGATGTTCAGACCCTCCTGGAATCTCTTGGCTCGGGCCAGAGGAGTGGATACCACGTCCTTAGCAAACCTGGAGTTTACAGATCGTTTAGAAGAGGGAAAACCATGTATCTGAAATAATTAACGGTTAAGGGTCAAAATAAGTACCTGCTGAGCTTAGAGAACTCAGCATCGTATTCTTCCACAGTCATGGAACCTTGCTTCAGTTCCATAAACCGTTCTTCGAGCTCCATCTGCGCCTCAGGTGAAAAGAATTGGGCATCGAATGCCTCCTTAAAGGCATTCCAAGAGATCGGCTGCGGTAAGCGGTCCTCTACAGAATCCCACCATAACATGGCATCCTTGGTCAACTGTAGCCTTGCCATATCGACCCAAGAATCCACAGGAGCTCGTACCGCCTTCAGCATATGAGTAATAGACCGCAGCCATTCCTCTGCAGCTAGAGGGTCCTCCCGTCAGGTGAAGATCGGTGGACGCAATGACCGGAACTCTTGTACTCCTCCTTCTCGCTTTGATTCCTGTCGCACCGGTTCCTGCCGCATGGCTTCCTGTCGTATGG